>PITA01003674.1:36838-134902 GCA_004023965.1 Spilogale gracilis | reverse complement strand
ATAGAATTTTTTTTTAATCAGTGTCCAAGGGTGGGGACAGAATAACTAAGAATAACTAGGTAACAGATATATACATAGGTAAAGGAAAGAAAGAAAACGAAGGAAGGAAGTAAGGAAGGAAGGGAGGGAGGTAGGGAGGGAGGGAGGGAGGAAGGGAGGAAGGGAGGAAGGGAGGAAGGGAGGAAGGGAGGAAGGGAGGAAGGGAGGAAGGAAGGAAGGAAGGAAGGAAGGAAGGAAGGAAGGAAGGAAGGAAGGAGATAATGCCTGTTATGAGCTGGTACCTACTTCATCTGACTCAATCACTTACTAGCTGATGACCTTAGGTTAATTACATACACTCTCTAATTTCTATTGCATCATTTGTAAAGTAGGGATAAAAAAGGTATTATGCTCTTAGGACTATTCATAAAATCAAAGAAAGTTAGGTAAAGTGCTTTTAAGCAAGTGCCTGAAACACAAGCTGATGTTTGAAAACTATTTTCATCATATAGTTCTAAGAGTCCTCTGTCTGGATGCCTTAAGAAAACTCTCGTTGTGCTTAAAGATGCTAATGATTAAAGTAATAAGACAGTCAACTGAGCCAGTACTTACTATGGGCCCATCATCCATTCTCTCACTTATATTGTATTATATATTGTAGTAAGGAAAAAAATAAGTTAAAATAGGATAGTAACAGTCTAAAGATTAATCAGGAAGAAAGAAAAAAAATACTGAGATTCTCACTTCATTATCCCGGCTCTTACCAAATAGGCAAACCTCAAGCCAACTTCTCTGCAAACCGCCCTGCATTATGACCCAGTCTCCCTGGGTCTGGATTTTGCTAGCCTTTGCTTTATCATTTCCTTTACTTTTCGTCAACTGTGAATTCACTGAGGACGGAGATCGTGTCACTCACCTTGCTGGCTCTCAAGAGCTCCAAAGTGGCGTGTATACACATACACACGCACACACTCAGGACACACAAATGTGGGGAAGGTGACAAACTCTCTCTACGAGAAAGCGGAGGTCATAGCAGATTAAGGGAAAGGCCAGCCTTTCAGATGGCAGCACCGAGCCAACCCCCCCAAACAGAACCCAGGCCCACATTCAGAGTTACACGTTCTCTGATACAAGTTGTTGAATTCCTAAAATCTGTCATTGTTAGTTCGTCTTCTTTCACTCTTGCATCATTTTATACCTTCATTCAGTTCCCTTCTCTCCCAACTCCGGCAGTTAATGCCACCTTCCGCTTGGATGCTTTAATCAATAGCTCCGTAATATCTGCATTCTCTGCTGGACGAAACATTTTGTGTTCCAAAGCAATTCTTTGCCTCTATATAGTGGTAACCTCAGCTTCCAGAACTTGAACAACCCCCCGGATCAGCATTCCTGAGGCCAGGCTATCACCACTAGAAACCCTATTGTCCTATCCTCTCCCATCACCCGGGAACTTATTGGCAGAACAGGCGGCAAGTGTCCCAGCAGCTCTCCCATACCTGGCAAAGCAGCAGCTTCCTGCTTACAGGATGGATTTACCCTTCCACCATCTTTAATCACCAAACAACACTTCACCATAAATGGTGCACCATCTGGAGTTATCTTCCTGGTAAGGACTCTCGTACTTCGCCTGACTTGGGCATGGAACAGGCCTGTGCATGACTTTGGATTAGAGGGGATGCGTGGCTATGTCACCCCTGGTAATAATTACAATTTATGAAGACTCGTTATGGAGTAGGTGCTATACAAAGTATTAAATTTTATTTTTGTTAATTTTCTAACGATAGAATAAGGAAAGCTTGCCAACTTTCTAAGTGAGGAAACAGGCTCAGACAGGTTAAGTATGGGTTAGTATCAAAGTTTAAGATGTGAACAGGGGGCAAAGAAGGGAATCCATGTAGGTGACTCCAACTGTGACAATCCTTTTTCCACCGTGCAGCCTTGTGACCTGAAGGAAATGCACCAACGCCTAGTAGTGCCGAGGAAGCCCTGTGTTATGGGCAAAAAGTTACTGAAGTACAATATACATATGGGAAAATTAAATTCTTATTGTTAAAACTCATTCATGAAGAGAAAAATGAAAAAGTATTTAGTTGGAAATGTAAAATAGCTGTCATTTTAGCCTATCCTCTAAACCCATCATTAAGAAATCGTGAGTGCTATAATCTTCACATTTCCATATGATCCCCAGCCTTCTGAGCAGAGTTCTGGAAGGGTCTTTGCATAACAGACGGCCTTAGAAGCTAGATACAGTGGCCTCATCAGAATAGAGAGCACTGGAGAGATGTGAAGACCATGCCATCTCCTTCCTAATTTCCTGGAAGAGACTTGCTTACATTCCAGGATAATGGAGGGAAGATGGATGTGTAGCAGCCAGTGAAAGCTTAGAGTCTCCTAATCTTAGTGTTTCTCTCCTATTATGCAAACCTACAGCCAGGGCAGGTTAACAATGTGGCCTTACAGCATCTTCCTGTGGAGTCTGAGGCATGGGAAACAGGAACCAGAGCCAAAATAGAGCTTTGGCTGAAGCTTTCATGCAGATCATGCATCCCTAACCTAGAGTCTAGTGTCCTCCTTTAGAAGATGGGCATAAAGCTGTCAGGCTAACTTGTTCGCTGGCAGGCAAGGTAAATTGAGAGCCTTCCTAGTTTCAGAATTCCAGAGGTTCTCAAACTGGGTTCCTGGACCAGCTCCCTTAGTGTCACCTGGGAAGTTGTCAGAGAAGCAAACTATTGAGTGTCAGCCCAGATGTACTGAATCAGCAACGTTAGGGCTGGAACTCAGCAATTTACTCCTTAATAAGCCTTTTGGGTAATCCTGACCACAATAAAATTTATGAACCACTGAAATAGACTATTTTCAGTTATGATCATTCCATTTGACAGTGTCCTGCTAACAAATTCATTTTGAAAGAACAACTAAGAGATCTATCTCTAAAACATTTTGGGTTTCTTAGAAGAAATCATTCCTATGTGTTTTGAGTTTTTATTAATTCTCTAATAGAGTACAAACTCTACATTCATGCCACGATTTAGCACTAGTCAGAAGAGTTTCCTCAACTATAATATATTACTTAATTGATCCAGTTAATAATACATACTGAGCATCTATGAAAATGAAAATCACATTTTGTCATATTGTCTCTAAGTTGAAATGTCTTGATTTTAAAAAGATAATTAACTTTTTAGTTGTGATTAATCATACAAAATACTGAGTATGTTAAAAAAGAATGAAAAAATTAAGACTATTAACATCTGTTCTGTATTCTTCCAGAATGTTTTTACTAAAAAAAAAAAAAAAAAGTTACCTTGGGATAGTATCAGATATCAGGTTTTAATTGTTATATGAAATTCTTATAAACTATAGTTTGTCTATAACTAATCCATCCTCAATTGTACATAATAGTTTATATTTTTTAAGCTTTTTATTGCAGAAATATATTATAGAGTGTTCTAAGTAATTCCGTAGGATAAATTCAACTGGAAAATTATTAAATAATAGATCAGTAAACCTTTAATTACGAATAATCAATAGCTTTCCTACATACCAACAAAATCCTCTCAGACCATTCAAAAGAAAAATGATCTCATTTGTAACAGTAAATGTTCTTTTCCCTTTGTGTGATAAAGCTTCGCCTGTGTCTTCATCTGCAAAAAGTGTGCTCTGTTTCAGATGAGCCTTTTATATAAAGGCTATAACTATTGCTTTTTGATTCATTCTAAAGAGAGTTTGTATTTTAATAAGGGGATTGAATCCACAAAAATGACAATATTTGGTCTTCATCTTATTTATGACTTTGTTGACTATGTTATTAGTACATCACTTTGACTCATTTTGCTAAAATAAAGTTAAAAAAAATTCCTCAGCCACTTATAAATTATGCATACCAGTAATATTCTACCAGGGTTTATCTATAAATTGAAAAGCTATCAATATTACATATACGATAGAATCTTGAGTAGCATTTTATATATTGCTTCCCTCACACCTCTTCCCACCCCACATACAACTATGCCCACACATACACAAACACACTCCATACCCCTCCTGACTGTGAAGTTTAAAAAATCTTGCATTTCTCCTCCAGAAATGTTTTTGTTTTTTTTTTTAGTTGCACTAAACCTTATACCCATGGGTGCCTGGGTGGCGCAGTCAGGTAAGCATCTGACTCTTGGTTTCAGCCATGTTCGTTTCTCAGGGTGGTGAGATCGGGTCCCTCTCCAGCTCCATGGTCTGCCCAGAGTCTGCTCTCCTCCCTCCTCTCTTTCTCTCTAATAAGTAAATCTTTTTTTAAAAAAACCCGTAAACAAAACTTTATCCCCACATTAAAAGTAACACTCGTTTACTCTTGATTCTGAGCTCTAACAGTATTACTGCCCACCACTATTTCTGCTCTAAAATGTCTTCCCTTTCAGGGAATGTTCAGATCAGGTGAAATAGTTCCTCAGATGTGTGATTCATGATATTATATGTAAATGTTAAACACTCTAAGTCCTGACATGTCAAAACATGTTTTCTTTTGTCATCCCCCCAAATGACAGGTGTATTCTTGATCTGTACGAATTATTTATATATTTTTGTACATTAGGGTCTCTGTACTATTCTCTTTTGAGAACGCACCCTTCTTTCTCAACTCCACTGCCAAAGTCAGGCACTTTCTTTTTCTTTTTTTTTCGTGTGTGTGTGTGTGTGTGTGTGTGTGTGTGTGTGTCATTTGATTCTCAGATCAAAGTTCACCTTCTTTGCCGGCCACCCAATCCCAAGATACTCATTTGACTTGATCCTCTTATCCTGTTTAATTTTCTTCATGGCACCTCCCAGGAGTGAAATGATCTCATCTTGTGTTACAGTTTGTTTCATCTCTTCTGCTGAATAGATTTCCTAGGTCCTAGAATAGTTTCTGGTCTATAGAGGTCAATGTATGAATGAATGAATGAATGAATGAATGAATGAGTCTAGTTAGTCCAATCTTGGTAGCTCAGTTGAATGGCTTACGTTCATTTCTTTTTGTCTAAGGCAAAAGAAGAGAAAGCTTTTATTCTGTATTTTCTTTAGTAACTTAGGAGTCCAGGGTAACACAGAGAAGAAACCAAATTGGAAGCAGAGGGCCACAGAGCTCCAAGTATGGAGCTCCATTCATCAGGGTAAGTATTTGCCTATATCCATACTGACAACCCAGCTGAGAGTGGTCCAGGCAGAAACCCTCCTCCTCTTCTGGTCTCTGGTCAGGTATGCAATGCATAGAACAAGTGACGGCCTAGGGTGCTGGAATTCCAGTTTTTTCCCCAAGCTGGCTAATGTTAATTGAGCAGTAAAAACAGGACCTTGCTTACTCATCAACTAGATCCATGCAGAGAAAGGACGCTGGTGTGGCACACCACTTCATTTCCTGCTAGAAGTTGTATAGTTCTATTATGTAAAGTAGAATGCTCTCTTGTCTCATTGCCTGTGAGAGAAATGTTCCTTGTTGTTTTAGTGGAGTCTATTCTGAAGTACATTAGGAAAGGTAAAAAGTCAAATGGGCTGAGGATGCCCCCTTAGTCCTGGGAATTCTGGCTTATTCTGAAGGACATTCTTGGTAGGATGTTAGCATTTGGTTTGAAAGTCTTCAAGAAAAGATGAGTTAGATAATAGCAAGATGAAAGGAATACCCATGTGCTGTTTCTCAGCAAAATTCTAAGTATTTTAACTATTTTCCAATTGAGAATGCAAATTTTCCTCATTCAAACATTTGTTGTGGTAAGCAGTTATTAACCCTACATCTTTTAGTTTTGAATTCACAGAATTGAGAAACTGATTATGATAATGTCAATGGCAATTTCTGTTGTACTTGTGTACTAAGAATGGCCTAGTTAGTTGCTAATGATAAGGCCTATAATATCAACTCTACTAACATCAGCAAGCAATGCTGGCCTGTCATATATATGTGTATGTATAGACACACACACACACACACACACACACACACGCCCATATACATATGTCTACTGTGCTCCAACATATACCAGTAATTTGTCCAGAAGAGATGACAAGGTACGTATATACGCATAAGTGTATGTAAGTGTGTACACATAAACAGAAACATACATACTTTTAATTTTGAGGACTTAAAAATTGCATCCATCTCATAAATGTACTGTCAGTAGAATGAGCATGTATCAGAAAAAAAAAATCAATTTCCAGCATATATGAAGAATTCCTAATTCAAAGAAGGGCAAAGGACTTGAATAGACATTTCTTCAAAGAAGATATACAAGCGGTCAAAGAATACATGAAAAGATGATCAACATCACTAATTATTAGAGAAATACGAATCAAAATTACAATGTGATACCACTTCACACCCATTAGGATGGCCACTATCAAAAAAAAAACAAAACAAAACAGTAAATGTTGTCAAGGATGTGGAGAAATTGAGACCTTTATGCATTGCCGGTGAGAATGGGAAATGGTACAGCTGCTGTGGAAAATGGTATGGTGAGTTCTCAAATAATTGAGCATAGAATTACCCTATGATGTAGCAATTCCATTTCTGGGTATTCCATATTTTGTTCTTCCATTAATACTTCAGAATACTCTAAGCAAATGTACTCTAAAATCACTATCATTATGTGTAGTTATTGTTTATTTACTACCATAACTCATCCAAAGTTCTTCCTAACTTTATAGACTTCTCTCCTCACCCATCCCTTGCAGCCTTCACATTACTGAATTTCTGCATTCATTCACTCAATTAATTCAACAGATACTTCTGCTCTTACCCTGTGCTAGGCCCTGTGGTAGGGACACAGAAGAGACCCTGAATTCAAGAAGCTCGTGATCTGGGTGAGCATGTCTGGGGTGGGGTGTGGGGGCAACAGAAATGGAAGAGGGAAGAGAGACAGCAGATATCCAAGAAGAAACAGTAACAAGAAATAGCACAGGTCACACGGAGTCCATCATGCATACACTTTCTGTATCCTGATCCTCCAAACAATTTCCTAAGTACTGTTGTTGTCTCAACTTTACAAATGATAGCCTTGTTTTGACAGGTTCCATAATATTCTCTGTATCAAAGAGTTGGTAATTTGAAGTACATAACCATCTCTAGCCTTTTGGACTACAAAGCCCATGTTTTTAATCACTTCACAGTAATACCAATCACATTCAATACTGAAAGAAAACCAACAAAAATGTCCAACAGAGGGATGCCAAAGTGACTCAGCTGGTTAAGCATCTGACTCTTGATTCCAGCTGCGGTCATGATCTCACGGTCAGGGGATCAAGACCCATGGTGGGGCTCCATGCTCAGCAGAGAGTCTGCATGAGACTGCCTCTTTCCCGCTCACCCTCTCTCCCTCTGCCCCTTGCCATGCCCCTACCCACCCTCCACCCCTGGCACTTGCTCTTGCTGGAGCTCTCTCTCTTAAAAAAAAATAACTAAAAAAATGCAATAGAAATAAGACACCATGTGGAAACTGGGAGGAGAGTACTGGAAAATTTGGTATGACTACTGTTTATTTGTCAGATGAATTTTAGGTTTTGCTTTGGGGGAAGTTATTGAGTACAGTGGTATCAGACTCATTAGTGTGCCACTTCTGAAACACCATGGCAAGAGAGTTAAGAAGAGGATAGAAGAGCAACAAGATTTTGAGTCTGGAAACCTGATACACAATGGGTGGCAGCATTATCAGACTGGAGGAAGGTTACTGTTTCAACTCCATGTAAAGAAAGCTCAGTGATGGGACACATGGGTGGCTCCGTTGATCAAGAGCCCAACTTTTGGTTTGGGCTCTTGGGATCGAGCCCCTATATCAGGCTCCATGCTCAGTGGGAGTCTTCTTAAGATTCTCTCTCTTCCTCTGCCCCTCCCGCCACCTGCTCTCTCTCAAATAAATAAATTGAAAAGAAGGAAGGGAGAGAGAGAGAGGAAGAGAGAGGGAGAGAGAGAGACAAAGAGAGAGAGAGAGAAGAAAGAGATAAAGAGAGAGAGAGATAAAGAGAGAGAGAGAGAGAGAAAGTTATCTCAGTGGCATGATGACTCACATGTCAGATCTAGCCAGATTCCTAGGAGTGAGCTCCAAGTAGAGTGATTGACAGAAAGCCTATGTAGGAAGCAGGGAGACCAACACTTGGTTTCCTTTCAAACTATCAGGCTTCTGTCATTCCAAAAATTTTGATGTAATATTAGAAGCATATTTTAAAAAGAGAGAGAAGATGGGGGTGGTGCAGAGGAGAAGCAAAGAGGAGGGAAAAATGGAAGTCTTATAAGATTATTTGGCTTTAAGTTATTTCCTTAAATAGCTTTGAAAAAATTAAATATTAAATGTAAAGGGTACTATAACATTGCATTTTTATAATTATTTTATAATGAGTTTCCCAAACGATAGAGGAGTTAGGGATTTGACTATTTTTAGTTGTTTAATTTACTGAAATTCTCTTCTCAGCCTCTTTTGGGGATTTGGCATGTTTGTTTCAAATTACATGTTACTATAAAACCTAGGATGTGAGTTATCTACCTGAAGGCAATTTAAATAATTTACATGAGAATTTAAGTCTGTTAAATTTTATGCTAGAGAAGCAGATTATTTATATTCTTGGGGTGTAGGCAATTTAGAGAATGAGGGAGCTTTTTGTTTGTTTTTCTCTTGCAATAACTTATAATTGTAATTTGAAAAGGCATACCAGCTGACTTCATAATAGAATCACAAGAAACCCAAATACACGGCCATTTCGGGGCTAATAAGTAAAACCACCCAAATTAATAAATTGGGAATTTTAGATCTGATGCAGCGAGCATTCTCTGACCAACAGAATGCTTTCAGAATGTGTCCAGGTTGTCCTGGAAAGAATGCATACCTAAAGCCAGACTTAATACAAGAGAACTGAATCTCCATGTTGCAGAGTAAAGAGACACAAGTGTTTGAAATACTCCAGATCTTGTACCCCCCCCCACCCCCGCTGGGATATCCACTGCCTGGCTGCAAACTCCTACTTCTTTTCATGTCACTTCAAGGACAGACCTTCCAGTCTGCAAGAGCCTCTCTGCAGTACCATCTCCGATTTCCACCTCTGAAATGCATCAATGCGTTCGTTTGGCAAATACGTTGCTTCAAACACACATGCACTCAAAGACTCCATCGTGTAAGTCTCACTAAATACTACACAATATCCTTGATACTTTAAGTATTTTTTTAAAATTTATGTGTAACAGTCCTCTAGTAAATTATTATCTGCTTAACAGAGAGGAAAACTAAGGCTTAGAGAAATAATGTGCCCGGTCACAGAAGTGGAGAATGGTGGAACGGGGCTCGGGAGCCTGAGCTCCCTGCACTCTGGCTTGGCAGTGCTCTCAGCGTTTCCCTTACACCAGCCACATATTACACGTTAAAGCCCTGCTGTCCTAACACGATCTCAGCACAAATCGATGACCAAGGCACTGTTGCTCCTTATATACACACATCAGGACACTGAGGCTTACTGAGACTAAACCACTCGAGGAAGGCCATGCCTCTGCAAGTGCCTCAATGGTTATGTGCCCTCCAGACCATCCTATCCTGAGCCCAAGTTTCTCCCTCCTCTGCTGTGTGGCTGGGGTTCTGGGTTTAATCTGCTCGTTGACTAAACACCTCCAGCCGTGCTGAGATATCCTACAGCTGTGTGCTGATTTCTACTAAGTACTTAAGAAATACCAATTTATTTGAAACCACATAAAAAGTAGCTCATAAATATGCCCAAAGCGTGAAATAGTGATTAAAGTGACTATCTGCTCTGTAAAGGAATTTACATACCGTAAGCTGTAATAATTACCTCCAGGGATGTTTTTAATTTTACGGAAGATAAATCAAACTAGAAAACCCTACATAAAAAGAGAATAATCAATTTTCCTGCCCTATGTATAACTTTAAACATCTTACTCTTTTTTTCAGGTTCGGGAAAACCATAAAACCCTTCCATCAGATGAATAAAAATGACTCAACAAAAAATTACAAAAGTAAGATCAGGCTGTGTTCACAAATAAAAAGGCTTAAATTTATACAAAGAGTAATAGATCTATTACTGAACCTCAAGTAAGGAAAGAAAAAAGGAGGAGCACAGTTAAGGGACAACTTCCATTTCTCCATGAAAAGCTGGCCGCAATCCTAATTAACCAGACACAAAGCCCCAGGCAAAGGAGCTATCGCGCTCTTTGCCAAACAAAATGAACTCCACCTTTTAAAAGCTCCAACTAAGCTAAAATAAGTTACTAAACAGTAAGACCTGTGAAATCCAAGGCTTTTAATGATAGAAAGGCCAGAAGAACAAGGGTAATTGCTTCAGTGATTAGCAAGTGAGTTGAAAAGTAAACACCTCCGGATCATTACAACTAAGTCAAATAAATACATGTGATGCCATGTAAGGTGAAAGTATGCATGCAGCAACATTCCACAAGCCACAGACCTGTACAGCAATCAGGTTGGTCGTAGGAAGCCAAAAAACAAAAAAAAGAAAAAAAAATCAACATACGTGGTTTCATTCCCAATTCAGGACTTGGTGACCAGTACGCACTCCGACGACAGCATTCACTGAGAATGCTATTTGCTCAGCACTGGGATTTGAACGCACAAGGAGAAAGCTACAGCATAACCATATACCTTCATGGGTCTTTAAACCACTTAGGGAAGTGAAAAAAATGTCTACAGGAAGAATTACTAACAATACGGGAGAAGATAAGCCAGCGCTGAAATTTGTGGGTTAGAGGAGACAAGTTTTAAAATGCTGAGGTAGGGGAACCTTCCTACACTGTTGGTGGGAATGCAAGCTGGTGCAGCCACTCTGGAAAACAGTACATAGATTCCTCAAAAAGTTGAAAATAGAGCTACTCTATGACCCAGCAACCTCACTACAGGGTATTTACCCTAAAGATACAAAGGCAGTGATCCGAAGGGGAACGTGCACCTGAATGTTCATAGCAGCAGTGTCCACAATAGCCAAACTATGGAAAGAACCCAGATGTCCATCAACAGATGAATGGATAAAGAAGATGTGGTGTATACATACAATGGAATACTACGCAGCCATCAAAAAGAATGAAATTCTGCCGCTTGCAACGATGTAGATGGAACTGGAGGGTATTATGATGAGCAAAATAAGTCAATCAGAGAAAGATAATTATCATATCATCTCTCTGATATGAGGAATTTGAGAGGCAAGGCAGGGGTTCATGGGGGGAGGAAAAAATGAAACAAGATGGGGCTGGGGAGGGAGAAAAATCATAAGGGACTCTTAATCTCAGGAAACAAACAGGTTTCCTGGGGGGGTGGAGGGAGGGACAGGGTGGCTGGGTTATGGAAAAAATAAAAATTAATAAAAATAAATAAAATGCTGAGGTATGTTTCAAAAGCAAGAAGGGACAAGAAAATCTGCACTGAGGTTAGCACTTCTGTTAATATTTCCATGGACCAGTGGGTGAACTCTGAAAGGTCAAGAGTCAAACTAAACTAAGCACTTTATTCTAAAAACTAGTCTCTAATTTCTGCAAAACTTCAATCACAGAACTAAGAGACACCACGAGAAATTAAATAGATTCAGTTGAGCTCATTTTTATTTCCTTACCCAACGTCTTCAAGATTAGTGGAGAAGGGTAGACAATCATTAAAACCAAGGAGGCAACATGGTACCAGAAAAATCAACAGCTTTGGCTCATGAGGAATGAAGGTCCATTCTTATTCCAGAACTTTCTTACTTTTATGACCTAGGGCAACTTATTTAGCATTTCTAAACTTCTAGGTAAGTTTTCTTTCAATAGGATGGGGGCAATAAGACTCCATTAGTATCCTTTTGAAAATGAAATTTTTACAGTAACACTCAGTTCCTTTCTTCTCATGCCCCTTCTCAAAGTCTATAGATGGTAGGAGTGGTTTCTTGGACATTTGTCAGATATGTGAAATCAGGTCTGTTTTTTTGTGTGTGTGTTTTTCCCTCCTCTCTGAGCTACACTTGAGGGCTAAATATTTTCTGATGT
Organism: Spilogale gracilis; assembly: GCA_004023965.1. Taxonomy (NCBI): domain Eukaryota; kingdom Metazoa; phylum Chordata; class Mammalia; order Carnivora; family Mephitidae; genus Spilogale; species Spilogale gracilis. Next base: position 122,943 of record PITA01003674.1, on the reverse strand, counting down.
ATTCATATTTGTTGTAATATTAAATGACAGGAGAAATGAGAAAGCATCAGTTGAGGCATTTTGCTGTTCTTGTTAGAATCCCTGGGTCCCTGTTGCCATTTGTGAGATGCCTCGCTGAGTCCACACCAGATTGCCTAGAGTTAACCGTTCCCATGGGAATCAACAGTTCTCATTCAGAAGATACTCTTCAACTCCTTGGCTGTCATTTTGTTGTTGTTGTTTTAAATTGCATTCAATGATACACTTTTTTTGTTTTCATTCTCTAACTCTGTTGTGTGTGTTCATGTTTATCAGTATACATGTGCGTTTAGTTAACTTGGTGTTTTTCAAGATGAAAATCAGCCATCAAATTTCATCTGACATCTTACCCAGAAAAGTTCCCATCTCATCTGTCACATCTCCAAGGCTTTCCCAACCCATTCTACTCCTCCAATTAGATTAGATGTCCCTTTTATGTTATTATTCCCTAATACTCTGAATATGTATTTAGTGTTGTGCTCCCCCAGCCATAGTGTTGTGATAGTCGTTCCTGTACCAGGCTGGGAGTTCTCTGAAGGCAGGAACCTGATTCTCCTCTTTGTACCTGGGTTTAGTTGTCCAGCATGTTATGAGGTACTCAGTGGATAAGGACATAAGATAAGGACATAGAGGAGCCACAAAAATGTCACCCTTTGCATTAGCATTGAAATGGTAAATATTATTCCATGTATCAAACAAAAGGTTTCATTCATTCTTGTTTCAATGATTCTGTAACTTATTCTCAAATCCAAGACAGTACCTCCCTGTCCCAGTTTTTTATTCATGTAAGCTTTTTCCAATCCTCTTCCCTACAAACCATCTTAGCAATTCTCTCTTGGGCTCAATTCTTTCAAGTTCTTTACTTAGGTCATTAAATGCACATTTACCCTATGCTTGCACATAAACAATGCTGACTTATTTCTTCCTTTAAAGTTGAAGTCTAGAGAGAAAACAACTTCAAAAATTATCACCATTAAACAAAGGAAGCCTAGGTATGAGTCAAAGTACAATGCCAGTGCATTGGGCCCAAGCATCCTACTTAATAAGGAAGTGTTCTCCCTTTGGGTAAAATCCATCTGTAGCAGCGCTCCTTGGGTACTAACTTGAGCGGAACTACTCAGCATTTTATTGCATACAGCTATACTTTAACAAAGGCGAAAGCTTTTTACCCTCTAATTCATAAAACCTCCTAATTTACACATCAACCATACTTTTTTGGAGTGCCCACTGGGATAATTACAGTGGTTGTTTCACTTCTGTCTGCTTTATTTAGATAATAAGCCCAAAAGGCCAGAGATATCTTTGCAATTTCTATCTATAGCACTGAATACAATCTGTATGAACAACATTTGTGAAATATTAATACTAGGTTCTTAATGTCTTTTTGTAACAAATCCTTAGAATAGTCTGGGGGGGCTACATTAGAGTCAAGTTCTGTTTATTTTCTTATTGAGATTTTTATATTGATTCCAACAGGAGAAATTATAGGCCATGGGTGTATCATTTAGAATTTTCTCTTCTCGAACATTTTTAAAAGTGTATGACTGGTACTTAATCCTACATTTGAATCATATATGGTTTTCTCTAGGTCCAATGCCAATAATGTCATAAAAAATTTTTTTATAAGAGGTAGCTCAGTAGTAAGAGTATTCTTTTACTTAGAGTTTGTCAGGTATTTTTTTTTAATATATTATTTATTTATTTGAGAGAGAGAGCACAAGTGGGGAGAGGCAGAGGGAGAACAGGTACCCCACTAAGGGGGGATCCTGACATGGGATTCAATCCCAAGACCCTGGGATTATGACCCGAGCCGGAGGCAGAGGCTTAACCGACTGAGCCACCCAGGTGCCCCTGTCAGGTATCGTTTTAAGTGATATACATACCAAATAAATGAAGGCATATTTTAAAATCTGTTTGGTATCTCACAACTAAAGAAGGTGCAAATCTAGGATCTGAATACATTGATTCCAGAGTGTAGGGTCTAAACCACTACATTCTACAATCTTATCCTTACTAAGTGAGGAGGTATTTCAATTTTTGAAAAATGGATTTCAATCATAAATTCCTGAGAACACTATGAAACTTAATTATAGTATTTATAGGGCTAGAGTTATCTGTCAGTTTTATTTCAACACTTTTTATTTCTAATATCCTACTTAATTTTATAATAAATTCCATATCAACATAAAGAATTTTTCCATTTCTAAAAATTTTTGTTAACCCATATAAGTGCTTTTAACATACAATAATACCCTTGGAAAACTTGCTTAGGAAAAAATAAAAAATTTTTAACTAAATCTCCATAGTCACATCTTGGTATTAACCAGACAAGCACGCACACCTGTACCTGCAGAAACTCATTTAAGCTTTGCTCTCCCGCATTTTACTTCACTTCCTTGCTAGCCTTTTAAAGGTTATTAAAAAAATTACCCACTTATGCTTTAGCTGAAGAATTATGTTTGTAACGTTTTCTGTATATTGTATCCAATCATCCAGTGACTGTTGATTTCACTCTTCCTGGTGCTCGGCATACATCAGTAAAATAAAACAACTTCCCCGTGGAGCTTACACACTAGTATTAGAAGACAGACAACAAACAGTTGACGTAATGATTAAGTACTTTCTCTAAGTAGTTTGGGAAGTGACATGTGCTTTGGAATAAAGAAAAGAAATAGACTGGCTTGGCTGATAGCAAGTACTGAGCAATGAGAGTCGATGTAAGCTGGAACACTGACGACAGTGGCCTGAGCAGGCGTCCCTGAGAAAGAAGACCTGAAGGAGAAGGAGTCAGCCATGCAGCAATAGGAGGGAAGAGCATCTTAGTCAGTCAAGGATATTTTGTTACTTAAAAGAGATTGTACAATCTTATCCTTGTCAGAGAAAATTTCAACTGTTAAAAACTAGGTGGATCATTCAACAGCCCAAGATGGTAAACATTTCCCTTCTCCAAATGGGTGCTGGTTAGCAGCATATCTGATGTAAGAAATTCACCAGGCTTCCCTCTGAACCAAATAGAGGGAGTCAACTGGAAACCGTGAGAGCAAGAAGACACCCAGCAGATGGACTGATGGCATTTGCTATCAAAATAAAATTTAAAAAGAATAGATCACAAGTAGAACTTCACCAAAGGTCAGGCCTTACAAATGGCTACAGAGCATGCTGCAGGGACATGCAGTAAAGAAGCTAAAAACAAAGAAGTGACTAGAACTTGCTGGGAGCAGTACTGCACAAGACTTCCATGATGGACAGAGTCGGGTCTATTAGAGAAATGCAGTTGAGAAGAGGAGTGTCTGAAGTCCAGATGGAGAACCATCCTCCCCGACCAGGGGCCAGAGATCAGATAGTGGTTCCAGAAGCCGGCTCCTAAATTTGTATTATTTCTCAACTCAAATTATTACTCCCTCAAAGAAGGCTTTCCAGATCTACTACATAATAAACTTACCTGGCTTTAGAATCTCATAAGAGTTCTAGAACTGTAATGGATTTAGTAATTATGTAATAGTGATTTACAGCATGTGTCTCCTTCTAAGATAAAAGCCTCATTTGGGCGAAGAACCAGGTTTGTTGGACTTATTTCCCATTGTTTCTCCAGGACCTAGCCCACTAGCTGGATAATAGAAGCACACCATAAATGTTCTTCAAATGAGTAAATGGGGACATCCACAAAACACAGCCTCAGAGTGATTATGACATAAAATGTAGCCAATTATTTTAGTAGGATGTACACAAAGGAGCATGGTCAAGAGCAAAAAAAAAAAAAAATTAAACAGGTGGAACACTAGTTGGCAAGAGATAACAAAAGACCTGATGTCTGTAGTAATAAAGGAAAGGTACTGATTTCAGTAACTGGAAATACTGTTATTCCTTCATGGTTTACAGGGGGACAATATGGGAAACATTTATCTGAAGAATGGTATCTGTATTTTATTCCTAAAAATTAAATTTGGGGAATTGAATTAAAATGTATCCCCTGTGATATTAAATTATTATCCACAATACAGGCATTAACTTAGTAATTTGAGGGTGGGCTTATGAGCCCCAAACATGCAATCAAACCATTAGGGTGACCTCCCAGTTCTGTCCCTTGTTAGATGGACAAGTCACTCAACTTCAATTTTCTCATCTGCAAAATGGGGATGGTAGTAAGAATGTAGTTATATTACATATGTGAAGTGCTTACAGTAGGCATGTGGCATAAGGTAAGTTGGATAGACATTATTGCTTTTGTTGTTACCTATATACTTTTAATGATATAGATTCTTCAGACTACCATGTTACTTTCTAGATGTTTCATAATGAATTAAAGGCTTCCTTGCCCCAACAAACATCCTTGGTACCTGGCAAGTCTCTCTCCTCTTAATAAGCTTTTGATAGATCTTTTTTACAGGCACTTTGTAACAGTACATTTCTTTAAATTCCTTGTCTAAGTAGACAAAGGAAAAGTAATAATCTTTTGGTATTATGCATTAAAAACTATTAATGTGCTTATAATTACCAAATTAATTATAATTATACCTTTTAAAACAACCTGACAATCAATTAACTTTAAAACAAAGTGATTTTCAAAGTTAAATTATGAAATTGAATTCAGCCCAGTTAACAGATATTAAAAAGGAATAAAAACATACAAGTCTTTTAAATAGAATTCATAAATACTCAGTGTCTCTAATATTTACATGATAGACCGTAATTTCTTTTACTCTGAAGTAGGAGTGAATGAAGCCACACGGTATTACGCACATGGTAACTGACCAATAAATATTGGTTGAATGAATAAATGGCTGAACTGATGATATTTCATATGTGATGGGCTAAGCAGCTTGTAGAATGATTGGGATCTGTCACTACTTAAACAGATTACCAATAACTGTACCATAGGTACTTGGCATAAAAATAGAAGGAAAAATGTAGAAGAAGTGATGCAGGAAAAAATTTTTAAAAATCTTTTTCCATCGCTATCAAGGACTTCTTTTTCTACTACCTAAAAATATGATTGATTAAAGGGAAATCAGAAGCAGCACATTTCTTATGTCCAAATGAACCCATCATATTGATATTTTCATCAAAATACTTTGCATCGTTTGGGCAGCCAATGTCTGTCTACATATTATATAGTGCAGGGCACTCTGAAAGCAGTAAGACTAACAATCCCATGTGGGTATCATAATAAATAATGATGTAGTATTTAAACTCTATATTGATACAAAAAATACCTCAAGTTCTATGTGTTCTGCACAGGTGTATGGTACAGAACGGCAGCACCTCTGGCCTCTACTTGCTTCCCGTGGTAAAGGGAGGAGGGGGAAAGACAGGAGTCAGGCAGCGCTAGGGGAGATCTAAGTAGCAAGCTTGTTTCCACGGCCATCCTGCCACAGTCCTCCTCAAGGACAGCCTAAAACCACACTTCTCGCCCCTGCTAGCTCTGGGCCCAGAACACCGTGGATGCACAGAGTGATGTCCAAGCCCAAATGACAATGACAGCGGCCAGCGATGAATGGTGTCAGTCTCCTTGCGGTCCTCTGCCACTGCTCTCCGTCTACATGGCTGCAGCCACATCCTGACTACGTCAGGAAGGACTCAAGGCACTTGAGCTCTCAAGTTCAGGCTCTCCTCTGTGCCCTGGTTATGATTAAATGATCAAGATCAACCTTCTCGGAGCCCTGCTGGTTACCCTGTGCCACAAGCTGGTCCTTAGATCTGTGACTCTTCCCTATGCCCATATCCCTGCTGAGCTTCCTGTTAATTTAGGACAGGGGTCTTGTTTATTGCCACCTCTTCTATGGGATTCAGTGGATTTAAAAAATTGTAGAGGGGGAGGGGAGAGACATTTTCTACTACCAATCACTCCCTTACCCTACTGAACTCCCCGCAGGCCCTACACCCGAGCCTACTGGCCAGGTCCACACTGACATACCCAAGACAGGAGATACCCAAAGTGGAGAAGACACTTTCCTATTTTGAAATCTAGTCACGTTTTACTGTTTCTGTACAAAATTTGAAAAAGCACAAGAAATAAAGATCAGTCCTCACACTTTTCTGTTTCATACACATGGTCACAGTAAGGCCATGGATCTGAGACTCCTTGCTGCTTTGCTCTACCAACCATTAGGACGCCTGCTCATGACCTGCTGTTGGATCTCTGTCGCAGACACGTTCACCTGCTTCACAATCTTCAGCTAGTACCATTTTTTTTCTGAATCACAGAGTCTGCTCACTGGGCTTATGACCGTGTTTCCTCTGCTCTAATAACATTGGGCAGGCCATGCCCGACCATAACATAATACAGAAATAGATATACTACTGCTTCAAAATGATTGCCATATATTTTTTTAAGGATACCAGGACGTGTAATTACCTTTGAAAATGCACTCAATGAAATTTTTTCTATACTTTAGCAATAAAGGAGTCTGTTTCTTGTTCTACTTTATGCCTCTCAAATTGAGGTCAAAAGAATTGGAGGGAAAATATGTTTTCCAAGGCTCCAAGGTCAGTATTTCATGACTAATTCTTTCATTGTACTCACTGATACTAAAAAATCTGCAAGTTAACAAGCTCCTCAAAGTGAGTTGCATACTTCCTACTCACCCATGACTTTGTTTCTCCTTAAATCTCTCTTTTTCTCCCTGGAATCTCAAGTTCAGAGATAGGATGGAGGGGAAGGAGCTGAAGAATAATTAGAATTTGATCCCACAAATGATCACACAAATTTTAACTGCTGTTGCAATTGTGAACATACAGAACAGTGACTAAAATATATAAAAAGAACTAAAAGGTGTCTTTTTAAAAGCAACAGGTTTCTGCTTATGACCAAGTGGTATTAAAAAGGAAAGACCTCATTAAAAAGAAAACCTATCACAGACATGGCAAATGGCTCAAGTACCTCCCAGGATTCCTTTTATTCCATACATCATTAAAGCGACTTCTCTCTTATGGTTTTGCCATTCTTCGTTTGAAGGAAAATTCAGGCCATTTCTAGTGCTTCACACAGCAAAATTTCCAAATCTTTATGGAGAATAAGAGTTACTAAGATATGAACTATTGAACCATAGAACTGTGCTGTGAGAAAGACACGAGGAAATCTGAAAGTCATTAGCATATTAAAATCATGCCCAATTCAAGTACTGGCAAAACTCAAAACAATGCCTTGAGCTAAGTCTCAATGAGAGTCTTCACTTAAACAGAGTACAGCTGCTTTCCAAGAGTATCAATAGAATATACTCATCAAGGCTTTCTTGAAGAAGACACTAGAATTCCATTTTGAGGCAAAGAAAACTGGGAAGAGCAAGGTCTCTCTGTTTTTCAAAAATGTCATTTTCAGTTTGCAAGTTCATTAAGACTGGCCATCTTAAAAAAAAAAAAAAAAGAATGGCCATCTTAAGTCACCAAATTTCAATAATTAAAAAAAAAAACAATTTACCTGCCTAAATAAGGACATTATATGGTAATTCAGGTCTCAAAGTATCTTACACTTATTATTAATATCTAAAGTACTTTACAGAGCTTCTGATTAATACAGAATTTTTCACCAAGATACAGCCAAGAGTCTTTTCGGTTTGTGTTTTAACAAATTCCTAGCTTCTGCTTGTTTTACTAATAGTTATGTCCGTCATAGAAGTTTAAAGTTCTAAATGCATCATCTGTGGAACAGTAAACAGTCATAGTGTTTGATATTACATAGCTCTTAATGCTTTTCTGCGTTTTTTCTCAACACAGTGCTGTATTGTCTTAAAATTGCTTCTTCTGTGTAATCAAACTTAACCATTTGGTGAGTATCTAATTTTGCTACCTGACAAAGGTTACGAATGTGAACACTAAGAAGACAAAGAAGTGCATTGTCCTGTTGGGAACCCAAACCGAAGAAGCTAGTGCATGAAGCAAGGCCCACTGCAGGTGCATTGATAAATCACACGGAAGGTCCCAGGAGGACAAATTAATTTTACCTCTTATCAGTTGCCATCAGAGTAGTATAGAAAAGTGGAAGTACTTCAACTAAGTCTGAGTACTTTGAGAGAAATCAATAGGAACCCATGGTCAGAAAAGAGATTTTGAAAAGGCTCTCATCTATTTGGTTTCACTCAGGGTACAGCCTTTTAAGGGACAGGATTAAAACAAGGAGGAGGACAAATGGTAAGGCCATTTGTGCCCTTAAATCCCCATCTGATTTACATACTGCAGAGTGTAGCCACTGAAAGTTTTCAAGTCGGAAAATCACATTTGAACTTTAGAAACAGAACCTGACAGCAGTTAGGGAGACTTTCAGCACTTCCACTCATCCCTTTGTATCTTTACCTTCTTCCCCTCGAACTTTGAGGCTAATCCATCCACCCCGGATCAGGCCTCAGCCTGTGAATCCACAGAGGGAACCCATCCCTGGTCTCTTCTCCCTCTACTTTCAAACTTGTCTTTGCCATGAACACTGCCCGGTAAGGAGGTCATTGCCAAGTATTAATGCAATTAATTCAATTACTTAATTCAATTAATTCAATTTCAAAACACTTTCAAAAAAATAATGGAGCACAGCAGAAAGCACTAGGGGCATTTCCCCCCGAAACAGAGCATGCTTTAAAAAGAAGCAGTTAGGAGAAAGATTGAGGTAGTGTACTATTGCTCATATATCCAGTGTTTGTCCCTCCTACGAGTTTAGAGCTGCTTGCGTCATTTTAGTTTGTGGGCTAAGGGAAGTGACCATAACAACTCCAAATATGGAAGATGTCTATTTGATGAGCTCTGTTTTTCCTTCTACGCACATTCAAGCTGAACAGGTAAACCAGACCTACTTTTTAAAGGTTTACTTGAATTAAATATATGTATTCTTTTATTATAGTTCAATAAATGATATATTCTGTCACAGTCTAGAGAATCTTCTAATTCTTTTGTTCTCCTGAGCACACCCCCACAGTACATTCTGACTCTCTTCTTAGCCAAAGCAGTAGCAAAACAGAGTAGGAGGCAAATACATATGCCAGCGGGAGATCTGTCAAATGTGGGAATGCAAAATCAACGGGTCTAAGTCCCCTCCGTTTCCCTCCTATAAACACCATCAACAGCTAATTTTAATTCATTGTTGCCCTTATTTATAATGAATTGAAGTCGCCCTTTCCAGGCTTTAAGAAAAAAAAATCTGTGGTGGAAACCTTAATTTTAAACACACACACACAGACACACACACAGAAATACTACTTCAAAAAAAACAAATGTTTAAGATTGAAAAAGAAGACCGATGACAAACAATTGATTCTTGGGTGTTGTTTCAAAGAAGTGAAAATTACCAAGACCATTCCTCTCCTTGTATCTATTATGTATTACTAAACTAATGAAGTCTTTTTGAGTGCTAACATTAAAATAACCTTTATAACACTTTTAATTCTAGAACTTCAGGATGGAAAAGTAGTTCTTTTTGAACGAGCAGCACTAGATACAATTAAAAAACATGGTTATTAACTTTGTCATAGTTCATAAAAAATATTTTGAGAAGCAATATTATCCATGCCTTTTTCTCAGTTTGAGGACTACACAGTTGAATACAGAAATCATTTTTAATAGGCAGAATCAATTCTTCATATTGTTGACATTTACATTTGCTATAAACTTATAGAAGAATAATATTAACATAAAATAAGTTGGTAGAAATAATGTACACAGGGTCAGCCCGTGTTAGCGGTAAGAAATATTACATACTGATAAAATAAGAAGCAACTATGGCAAACACTCAGCAGCTCCAAGTCTGGGAATGGGGATAATTTTTCAGTGACATTTTAATTATGGTGGATAACAGTAGGGTTACTTTGTATGGTACTGAGAGTTTATCACTAGCACTTCCAGATTAAAGTAGCTTCAACCCCACAGAGCAAACTCACTTTAAAATCAGACCCTAACAAAGGACACTAATGATTTCCCAAATTGATAGCATCCATCTGAACAAAGAACATAGCTTTTGAGCACTTGAAGAAAAGCCAGAGCAGAATAATAGGTCATCGGGGGAAAATATTAAAATAAGTCAGTTTAATAATTGGAAATAATGAGAATTTGAAAACTATTACAAGAACATTCTATATTTTACCAGTTAGGACTTCTCTTGATTCTAGGTATTATGCAATAAAATGAGGAGGTAGCAGGGAATTAAATATACTCTGAAACTCTTTTTTCATGAATATTTTATGCAGGAAACCCAATGTTTTTTGGCGATTCTATTTGTCCAGTGTTTTTCGCTCTCAACGTTTTAGGTAATCAAAACTTTTAAATTCTGGAATTTTTGACTCAAGAAATCCAGTAATAGAAGTTACTCAAGACTGTAAATATGAATCATGCTTATGTTCTCTGTAGGAAATCAAATATTTTTACCTGTGCTTCATTGAAATATAAGCCACATACAATAAAACCATGCACAACTTAGAATTCATGCATTATAGACCCTTGTATAAACACGACTTAGATCAGAATATGTAATATTCTTTACACCCCAGAAAGTTCCCTTGTGCCCAAGGTAGCTGATACTCCCACTCCACTCCCAGGTGCTAAAAACCATTATTCTGCTTTCTATCACCATTAGCTTGCTTTTCTCAGAATTCTCAATCAGTAGAATCATACAGTATGCAATATTTTGTGTTTGGCTTCTTTAACTTTGAAAATGATGTTGAGATGTATCCAAGTTGTATTAATTAATAATCTGTTCCTTTATAAAAGCTGATAGCATTCCATTCTAACCCCATTCTACAGTTCACATCTCTACCAGTTGATGGACGCTTGAGGGTATTTCCGGTTTTTATTATAAAGTTCCCAAGAACATTCAAAACCAAGTCTTTGTGTAAACTTGTGTTTTCATTTCTGTTGGAGAGCTACCTGGTGCTGGGATCATGAGCCACAAGGAAGGGGCTTGCCTTCTTCATAAGAAACTGTTTCACAAAGCAGCTGTACCATTGTGTATTTCTACTTGCAATGTATGAGATTTCCAGTTGATCTACGTCCTTGCCAGCGGGTGTTATTGGCAGGCTTTCATTTTACTCATACCCCTGAGTGTGATTTCTATTTACATGTATCTAATGATGCTGAGCATCAACTCATGAGTACTCATCTGCCATTCCTTCTATATTCTATGGTGAACTGTCTAGTCAAATAATTGGGTTAAATTGTGGAGTCCTTATATCGACTAAGCACAATTTTTATCATCTCTTTTACAAATGTTTTCCCAGTCTGTGGCTTGTCCTTTAATTTTCTAAGTAGTCTGCTATGAAGAGCAATAGATCTTAATTTTACAAAGTCTATTATTTTTTTTCACTTCACCTCAAGTGACAAAAATAATCTCCTTTGTTTTCTTTTACATGATATAGTTTATAATTTATAAGTCTATGATCCAGATTGAATTAGTTTTCTTTACAGGTGATATAATGATTGGTGTTTCTTTTTGGCCATAAGGATATGTAATTTTTCCAGCATCCTTTATTGCAAAAGGTAACATTTCTGTATCATATTACTTTGACTCCTTTATCAAAAGTCAAGGTACCATATTCATGGACTTTATTTTTTTCACTGACCTATATAAATTTACTTGACCACCACATTGTCTTGATTAATGTATTATAATTTTCAAATGTAGTATGTGTTAAGAGTTGAAATCAAATACTGTAAGCTTTTCAACTTTGTTATCCTTAAAATTGTTTTAATTATTATTTTCCTTTGATCTCTCATTGGTCTTAGAACAACCTGGTCAGTCTACTATTTTATGGGATCTCCTTTGTGATTACATTGAAACTACAGATCACTTTGGAAATAGTAAAATATTAATATTGGTTTTCTAATCTGTGAACAGAGACTACGTCTCCATTTACTTCTTTTAAAAATTCCTGGTTATGGTTTGTAGTTTTCAGTCCACAGATATTCAATATATTATGTTCAATTTATTCCCAAGTATTTAATGTTCTTTATGGTATTATAAATTTTTAAATTTTCAGTTTCTAATTATTAGTATAGAGAAATATAATTTTTGCATTTCCTGAAAACTTGAACATCTAAAGTTTTTTTTCTGCACATTCCTAGAGATTTCTACAAAGAATATTGAATCATCTGATTAAAACAGTTTCACTTCCTTTTCAAGCTTATTTCCCCCCCTCCTTTATTGTACTGCAACACCCTCAAGTTAAATATTGAGTAAAGGGGAGATTAGACATCTATGCCTTGTTTCTGATGTTAGGGAGAAACTATTATTTTTCACTGTTAAGACATTAACCACAAGTTTTCTGGCAATGTCATTTTTCAGACTGAAGAGGTACTTTTTAAGATACTTAGGATTAATAAGAGGATTTTCAAGATACTTCCAGGAAAATTAGTTTTCTTTTGATGAGAACTTTTAAGACCTACTCTCTTAGCAATGTTCAAATATGCAGCAGAGTATGACCAACCATAGGTACCGTGCTATACATTATCTCCATTACATCCCCATGACTTAATTGGAGATTTGCATCTTCTGGCTCCATTCACTCATTTTACCCATCCTTTTATCCCTCTTTCAGCAACCCTCAGACAGTTTAGGAGTGACATTCTTGAGCCAACTTGTTTTTAATATATTACAACATCAGTCCACCTATTACAATAAATATGTAATTTGCGTTCAATTTTTAATTATTGTTCAATGTCAAAATCTACCAAGCTTTTGAAGTTCCTCATGGAATTCTTCACTGGTCCTTCAATTTTTTGTAAAGACTTGGAATAGTAGCACTAGGACTACTGCAAATTTTCCATAATTTACACAAAGTCAAAACTCAAACATGCTTTTTTTAAAAAAGCATTCCTAAGATCCTGACTGAGATGCATGTGTGAAAGGGAGAAATGATATATTAATGGTTGTAATGGCACTACTTTCAAACCTCTTCCCACCATGCCCTAAAGAAATGGAAAACCTCAGCACTCTCTTGCATTTTGTAATCCTATTGAGTTGATTCCTTGTAGAATACAATTTATAGGGTGCCTGGGTGGCTCAGTTGGTTAAGTGACTGCCTTCGGCTCAGGTCATGATCCCGGAGACCGGGGATTGAAGCCTGCTTATCCCTCTCTCACTCCTCCTGCTTGTGTTCCCTCTCTGGCTGTGTTTTTCTCTGTCAAATAAATAAAATCTTTAAAAAAAAAAAAAGCATACAATTTATAGATGAACTATAAGAGCTGAGACTGTAAACTCATCTTTAAACTCAGACTAGGGCCTTTTTGCAAACACTTTTGCACAGGAAGTCAAGAAGCTTCCTGCCATCATGACAGCAGGGCTCCCTGTCCGCACACAGTAACAGAGAGATGCTTTTGCAGCAACAAATCAGGCCCAGAAATCGAAGGAAATCCACAGGTTTCAAGCTGTTCAATCAAGAACTTGTGTTATCCCACTTCCTCTGCTCAACTTGTATGAAAATGGCATTAATGTGCTAACAGTAAAAATGTCAACTGCTACTTAAGTGAATAGCTTCATCTGTGACAATTTGGGTATTCAGTTGGAAGTTATGTGTTTTTCATAAATGCGTGGCATTGGTTGAGGGATTCAAAGAACATGATTTTTTTTGTTGGTTGTTTATTCAGAGGATATGGTCAATTATAAAACTGACCGCAAATTCTTTCCCTCCTTGTGTTAATAGCGATATTACAGATGACCCCAACCAGAAGTCTGTTACTTTGGCCAATGCAACATTAGCATAAGTGATGTGAACAAAATCTTGAAGAATGCTTACACAGTGGAGCTTTCCCTCTGGATGCTTTTAATACCTGACATTCATGAAAAAAAGGCAGAGGTCACATTGCTAGAGATGAGAAGCACATGGTCCAAATTACCAGCCAATTGCCAGATTTGTTAGCGAGGCAGTCCAGAACTAACAGCTGACTCGCAAACTTATCTCAAATCCAAGAGCTAACCTAAGAGATCAGCAGAATCTCGCTCAGAACAGCAGGATTGGGGGCGCCTGGGTGACTCAGTTGGTTAAGCAACTGCCTTCGGCTCAGGCCATGATCGGGAGGCCTGGGATGTAGCCTCCCATCGTGCTCCCTGCTCGACAGGAAGCCTGCTTCTCCCTCTCACTCTCCCCCTGCTTTGTCTTCCCTCTCTGGCTGTGTTTCTTTCTGTCAAGTAAATAAATAAAAAATCTTAAAAAAAAAAAAAAAAGAAGAAGAAGAAGAGCAGAATTTGGAGCTACATAAATGGCTGTTTATTCAGCCATTTGATTTGGGGTGGTTTATTAAACAAGGGTTAACTGCTACACGATGGGAAAGTAATGCGGCTTTTCAAACAGTTTCATAGGAAAGAAGGCTAACACGGCTAAGTATTACAAAGCTTACATTACCAGAATTTGCTGACAGAGAAACTTTTATAAAGTTGGCAGAAGCTGAGGAAGTTTAGTTTTAAGCTCAACTTTAAACAAATGAAAATAAGTAAAATTTGGGTAAATAGAGGTAAGCAGAGAACTCTGTAGATGAGAATATTAATGTCAGCACGGGTGAAAGAATAGAAGGAAAATGGGACTTATGAGCAAATTCTTACATTTAGTCAATTTGATAGAATAGATGAAATGTCATACCTCCAAGAAGACTACTAGCCTTACCTTCAACCCAGGCCATTTGAAGTGACAGAAGCAGAAATAAAACCAAAATACTCTGATGTTCCTGTCCTTTATATCAGCCCATTACGCATCTAGGTTTAAGACCAGGTCAAAGGAAGAGTTGAATTATATTTAGGTATTTGAATGTGTTTTTGGAAATGGAAGCATTTGTCTTCATTAAAATAATATTTACAGTCATGTAAATCATTTTTTTCTATTAAGTTGACAAAAAGGAATCTAAAGTGTATTTTAAAACCTTGTCATTTCTCTTTTCTTACCTTTTCTATCTCATAGTGCACGAATATCACTGTTCTCCATTTGAAATAACACACCCGTAATTTTGCTTTTAGATACAGGATCAGACTGTGTCAAACTGAGGCTTGTTGCAACTAATTATTAATCATGATGTGTCCAATCAAAATGGTTATAATATACCTTGTTAATAGTTCCGTATATGAGCTACAACTTCAATTAATGGGTTTTTCATCTCTACTGAATTTACAAAGTGCCATTTCACTCTTACTCCCCCTTCAGATCACAAAGAATACTGCAAGGAAGCCTATTTACAACTTCAGCCTATTTCAGTTTTTTTTTTTTTTTTAAGATTTTATTTATTTATTTGACAGAGAGAGAGGGAGATCGATCACAAGTAGGCAGAGAGGCGGGCAGAGAGACAGGAAGAAGCAGGCTCCCCAATGAGCAGAGAGCCCGATGCGGGCCTTGATCCCAGGACCCTGAGGTCATGACCTGAACCAAAGACAGAGGCTTTGACCACTGAGCCACCCAGGCGCCCTATTTCAGTTTTACTATGAGTTTCATATTGCTGTGCTTACTTTATGGAACTTCCATCAGGGAATATTTGCACTTGCATTGAATGATGTATGTCTTCTTCACAGATTTGTAAACTCCTTGAGCACAAAGACCAGTATCTTTAGACTTCCCAATTTATTCTCAGCATGTAACTCACTGTCTGGCAACTAGCATGCACCAACCCTGTATTTGTTGAAAGGATGAATTAATGAAGAGATCTCTCTTTTGCATGCATGAAGTCTCAGTTTAAATGTTAGCAATGCAAACTGCTGAGGCAAATTTATTCCAGAGAGATGCGACAGCTGAGGTCCAAACAGAAAAAAGCTTCATAGGATGAAGAAACAAAGACCAGGTGGACCAAAGCTGGGTGATCCACAAAGTGAGATGCCTTTCAAGAGGGAGTTAGGACATCAATTACGCAGGACCTGCTAGGTCCAGGTAAGAGTTTGGAGTTCATTCTAAGTGCAATGGGAGACACTGCAGGGTTTGTACAGGGTGTGATATCATATAATGCATGCAAAAGTCACCCTTGCTGCTGCACAGTCAGGGAGTGACGTGAGTCAGGGGTCAGAGCTAGGGTAGAAGTCAGGAACTCTAAAGTAGTGAAGATTTTGACCTCTTTAGGTTCATGTTGTAGATAGGGAGGAAAGTGGATGAATGTGTGAGATTTCCTTGAGAATTATTAGGATATGTCTGACAGATGAAAAGAGGAACTGAGCTATTTCTCTGGTTTCTGTCCTGAGAAACAATATACAGTGTTCCATTCATAGACACAGTCGATAAATGGGATGGGGGTGCATTAAAGGGGTGGAGAAAACACAATTGCGTGGAAATTTTTAAATAAAACATTAAAAGTAAAAGATGGAAATTCGATATCCCATGAAAACATTAGTAAAAAGAAAGCCAGAATAGCTGTATTAGGGTCAAGTAAGATTTTAGAACCAGGAATGTAACCAGGGAAAGATATTTCATAATGATGAAGAGGTCAATTCATCAATCCTTAGTGGGTTTGTACATATTAATAGAGCTTCATATCATAAGAAGAAAAATTTGTTATAATAAATGGACAACTCCACAACTACAGTGGAGAAATACAGCCTATATGGGGAATTAGATGCTTCTTATAAATTATTTTTCCTAATCACACTTACTAATGAATTCACTCCAGTTTCCAATTTATGTTATGAAATGTACATAATTCTAACTGACTTCATCAGAACTGCTAAAGTTATAGTCTTAATTATTCCTTGCATAAAATTTCTCTGACACCAGTGCCAAGAATCTCCAAATCTTCATGACTCAATAATCCAATAATAATCCAACATGATTCAATAATCCAACAGAGGTTTATTATTTAACAAAAATAAAGTACTGAATGTCAATATTGAGTATTTACTCAGAAAGCACATGTTCTGTCAATGGAAAAAAAACCAAATTATTGCATGTTAAGTGAAGGGAGACATGCTTTGACATAGTAAATACTGTGTGATCACAAGCCCACTAAAAATGCTTAACTTTGGAATTTTTTGAATTAGAAGATTTGAAAGACTTTTATATTTAAAATTCTTACATCAAAAGTTTCCAGATTACACCAGTGCAATAGCAACATTCACGGGTACTATTTTTATAGAGGCTTAAAATTCTAGAACACTTCCAAACATTATCTCATTCAATTCTCACAACTCAGGGAAGTTTGTTTTTCCTTTGAACAAACAAAACCCAAAAAACTAAATCTCAAGATGCCAAGAAAGTGGCCATAATTCACAATAAGTGAAGTCACCTTGTCTTTTGACTTTATGTCCATTGCTCTGTTTCACACAGATTCAGTTTTAGTGCAAATATAAAGAAGTAGAAGGTATTTGTGTTGCTACTTTATTCTTTGCCTGACACCCATCCTTTTTAATCATACTGTCAGATTTTCAATATACCCATGTAGATCTTAGTAAATTTTCCAAGAAACAGATGAAATATTTTGCTGTTTCTAGACAAAAGTGACATTTAAAAAAAAAGAAAAGAAAAAGAAAAAGAAAAGGAAAATTGACTAGACCACAATCTTCTCAAAATCATATTATAGAAATGAACATAAATAAGATTAGGTATAAAATGGCTCTTCTGGAAAAAAATCTCTAAAATATTAAAGATGAGTGGAGTTTCAATACTATTTAAGAGCTAAGGTGCATCTAAATGTGCCCTAAATATAATCTAGTTAATTCTAGACTTGTATGAAAGTCTATGCTCCATCCTGTCAATTTATACCAAGAATTATGAATTACTCCTATTATCCGTATTTTCAGGATGAGGATATGCAAATAACATAAGGAAAACATGAGTAAGGGGGAGAAGTATTGGTTTTTTTATGAAGTAGAAATAAGATTAAGAATGTACACTAAGTACAAATAATGTATTATATACTTTGAAAAACAAAAAATATCCTAAGTACTAAGAGCTTTTTGTCTCTCTAGGTTTCTCAAACAACCTAAACAAGACAATTGTATTATCATTGAACACTAGAGTAAACAATACCAAATATGATTAGGTACTGACTTAATGAAAAGTCATAGCAATTAAAGTTTGCTTTAAATTTCTATTAACCACCAATAACAATCAAATGTTTAGTTTCCTTCAAAGCACTGGAGAACAGAATTTTTCTTCTCAGGAACTTACCTGGAATAAATTATATGTTTGTAATCAGATACCTTAAGTTTTTCCCTTATGCCTTCACCATTCTACAAATCTACCCATGGGTTCTACTCCTGCCCAAGAATCAAAGCAGCCTCAGAAACTATAGAGGAATAGAACAGATGATCTAGAAACTTTTAAAAAGCCTTATCAATGTCCTTGACATTGCATATTCTGTCACACAAAAAACAGATTTTTGCTTCTAACTTTTGAAGCCAATTTTTTTCTCAATGGGTCTTTGATGGAATAAATAACATGGAAAATATGATAAAATGGAAGGTAGTTTTGAATTTTTTAAAGATTTGTTTATTTGACAGAGGGAGAGAGATCACAAGTAGGCAGAGAGGCAGGCAGAGAGAGAGGAGGAAGCAGGCTCCCTGTTGAGCAGAGAGCCCAATGTGGGCCTCGATCCCAGGACCCTGAAGTCAGGACCTGAGCCAAAGACAGAGGATTTAACCCACTGAGCCACCCAGGCACTAGGTAGTTTTGAATTTAAATGGATATGGATTAGTCTCTCTGGCTACTCAGCCATGCCTCTGTGCATTCCTTGGCTTTGAGCAAATTACTTAATTCCTTGATCTTCATTTTATCCATAGGTAAACCAGGAATACCTAGACTCATCTCACAAGGTCATCTCCAGAATTTCAGTAGATAAAGTTCCTAGCATGTGGTACACAATAAATACTACTTCCCTTCCCCAGTACATAGATCTTAAAAAGCCACAAGTTTAAGTATCTGGTAATTCACAATATTACAAAAGCCAGAGTCTCCTCTGAGCACTTACTGTGGCAGAGGAGTGTTTCCACTAACACCAAGTATTTATTTCTAGTAACACTGAACTCACTTAAAACAGAGTCCCTGAACTGGATGATGCTTGGAGTCTAATGACAGTCAATGGGATTTCTGGGTTTGTTGTTTTTATTTTTGCACTATACAAGATTATGTTCAAGGATTATAAGTAGAAAAACACATTAAGTGTTTGGATAAATACTCTCAAAGATCTTATGTTTTAAATATTGAAGAAATATTGTATACCACTAAGGCTAATTTGTTTTAAACTTCTGCTTTCTCTTTACTCATTGTTTCTAAGTTTTATAGTTACAGAAGTACCCCAAAGAACAAATAATCCAATCAAGAAATGGGCAGAAGACATGAACAGACATTTCTGCAAGAAAGACATCCAAATGGCCAACAGACACATGCAAAAGTGCTCAACATCACTTGGCATCAGGGAAATACAAATCAAAACCACAGTGAGATACCATTTCACACCAGTCAGAAGGGCTAAAAATAACAAGTTAGGAAATGACAGATGTTGGTGAGGACTCAGAGAAAGGGAAACCCTCCTACACTGTTGGTAGAATGCAAGCTGGTGCAGCCACTCTGGAAAACAGTACAGAGATTCCTCAAAAAGTTGAAAATAGAACTACCCTATGACCCAGCAATCACACTACTGGATATTTGCCACAAAGATACAAATACAGTGCTCTGAAGAGACACATGTACCCAAATGTTTATAGCAGCAAAGTCCACAATAGCCAAACTATGGGAAGAACCTAAATGTCCATCAACAGATGAATGGATAAAGAAGATGTGATGTTTACACACACACTAGACTACTCTGCAGCCATCACAAAGAATGAAATCCTGCCATTTGCAATGACATGGGTGGAACTGGAGGGTATTATGCTGAGTGAAATAAGTCAATCAGAGAAAGACAATTATCATATGCTCTCTCTGATATGAGGAATTTGAGAGGCAGGTCAGGGGGCTTTGGGGAGGGTAGGGAGGGAAAAAATGAAACAAGATATGGCCGGGGAGGGAGACAAACCATAAGAGACTCTTAATCTCAGGAAACAAACTGAGGGTTGCTGGGGGGTGGGGGGAGGTGAGGGATAGGGTGGCTGGGTTATGGACATTGGGGAGGGTATGTGATATGGTGAGTGCAGTGAATTATGTAAGAGTGATGATTCACAAACCTGTACCCCTGAAGCAAATAATACCTTATATGTTAATAAAAAAGATAACAGAATAAAATAAAATCACATAAGTAACTTTTATTCTGCTAGATACTGTGACTAGAAAAAAAAAATTACAAAATTTGTTGTAAGGTCTAATATTGCTTTGTTGCCCTCTCTAAAAAATATTATGGTATACACAGTTGTAAATGCTTCAACAAAATAATTTAATTATACTGTTCTGTTTTTAAAAATCTGGCTTAAGCCCTGATCATATTAAAAGGTAGATTAGATATATTAATAATTTACTTTATTGGTTAATCCTATATTGCCATAAGTCCTTATTTGCATATTGAAAGATCTATTTTTTATTCTTGTTTGCTCATACAATTATTTTAAAACATCTTGGAAAAAAATAAAAAATGAAGAAAATCAAATGGATAGAAAATCTTAAAAAGTTTTTATTTTCTTGTCTTCTACAACTCATAAAGAACATCAATCAATCCTAGAACATAGTTTTCCATGATCAGTATCATGGTCTCCACATGAGACAGAACCAAAGTTTTCCTCTACCTAAATCTCAATGGCTAATTAAAACCCAGTACTACACTATGGCGAATAATATCTGAGTCAGAATTGAGCATTAAGATTGGATTATGGAAAAAAGAACCAATTATGGAATCACGTTCTAAGCACTCCAAGCCCTAGAGGTAAGACAACATATAAAGTTAGAAGTTTAGAAGGAGTAGGTAGTACAAAGTCATGGTATCCTGATTACTTACTATTTTAGAATTTCATGGATTCAATAGGTTTGGTCAGCAGTTAAAGGAGCAAAAATTTACAGTTGAAATGGCCAAACTCTGATATTAAGAATCATCAAAGTGTGAAGCAACTTAAAATAGAAGTTCTGCAGTGTGGAGATTCCTTAAAAACTTAAAAATAGAGCTACCCTATGACCCTGCAATTGCACTACTGGGTATTTACCTCAAAAATACAGATGTAATGAAAAGAAGGGCCATATGTACCCCAATGTTCATTGCAGCAATGGCCACAATTGCCAAACTGTGGAAAGAGCCAAGGTGCCCTTTGACAGATGAATGGATAAAGAAGATGTGGTACATATATACAATGGAATACTACGCCTCCATCGGAAAGGATGACTATCCAACTTTTGTAGCAACGTGGACTGGATTGGAAGAGACTATGCTGAGTGAAATAAGCGAAGTAGAGAAAGTCAAGTATCACATCATTTCACTTACTTGTAGTGCATAAGGGGTCATGTAGAGCACAGTAGGAGAAGGAAAGGAAATGGGAAGTAGGGTAATCCAGGGAGAGAAATGAAACAAGAGAGACTTTGGACACAGAAACAAACTGAGGGACTTGGAGGGAGGGGGGTGGGGAGACGGGAGAGCCTGGTGGTGGGTACTGAGGGCACCTATTGCATAGAACACTGGGCGTGGGGAATGGGGAATGAATCTTGGAACACTGGGAAAAAATTTAAGTAACAATTAAAAAAAAAAGTAGAAGTTCTGTAGATTCCTCTGGAAAGAATCAAGTTTGGGAACTTTAAAAGGGGTTCTGTGCAGCAAAGGAAACAGTCAACAAAACAGAGGCAACCCATGGAATGGGAGAGGATATTTGCAAATGACACTACAGACAAAGGGCTGATATCCAAGATTTATAAAGAACTACTCAAACTCAAAATCCACAAAGAAGATGATCACATCAAAAAATGTGCAGGAGACATGAAGAGGCACTTCTCCATAGAAGACATACAAATGGCTAACAGACACATGAAAAGTTGTTCGTCATCACTAGCTATCAGGAAAATTCAAATCAAAACCACACTGAGATACCATCTTACACCAGTCAGAATGGCCAAAATTAACAAGACAGGAAACAAGACAGGAAGAGGCTGTGGAGAAAGGAGAACGCTTTTACGCTGTTGGTGGGAATGCAAGTCGGTGCAGCCGCTTTGGAAAACAGTGTGGAGACTCCTTAAAAAATTAAAAATAGAGCTACCCTATGACCCTGCAATCACACTACTGGGTATTTAACCCAAAGATAATGATGTAGTGAAAAGAAGGGCCATATGTACCCCAAGGTTCATTGCAGGAATGGCCACAATCACCAAACTGTAGAAAGAGCCAAGGTGCCCTTCAAAAGATGAATGGATAAAGAAGATGTGGTACATATATACAATGGAATATTATGCCTCCATCAGAAAGGATGAATACCCAACTTTTGTAGCAACATGGACTGGATTGGAGGAGATTATACTGAGTGAAATAAGCCAAGTAGAGAAAGTCAAGTATCACATGGTTTCACTTACTTGTGGTGCACAAGGAGTAATATAGAGGACAGTAGGAGAAGGGAAGGAAATGGGGAATAGGGTAAATCAGGGAGGGAGATGAAACCTAAGAGACTTTGGACTGAGAAATGAACTAAGGGTCTTGGAGGGGAGGGGGTAGGGGGATGGGTGAGCCTGGTAGTTAGTGGGTATTGAGGGCATGTATTGCATGGAACACTGGGTGTGGAGCACAAACAATGAATCTTGGAACACTGAAAATAAACAAACAAACAAATAAATAATAAAGTGGTTGTCACTGGAGGTAATTTAGTAACATCAAGAAATAAGATTTGCATTTAAACCAAATTTATATATATTATGGGTATAAAATGATGTACATAATGAATCATGTTCAAGAGTTAAACCATGACCTGAGAATTTGCATATATTAATATTTTATTAGGAATTCTGTAGAACATCCTGCTTCAAGGTTCACCAATTAAAGACAACAGCAGCAATCACACCAGAGGTAAGTAAGAATGTATTGAAGAATAATTACAATACTAACAGTAGTAGTATTAGTAATAGCTCACATGCATTGGGTATTTCTGTATCATATACTAGGTCTTATTTAATACAAAAAATTATTATAGAAACCCTATTTTTCTCATTTCAAAGATGAAAAGATCTGGAAGGTAACTGACCCATTATCAATGCTACAAAGTGGCAGATACAAAAATCATAAAGTTTAAAATACTAAAGATCCTTCAGAAATATAATACATGCCAGGTTTTTTTTTTTTAATTTCTACTCTTGAAAAAAATATAGTGATATTTTCCTATGGTTGACTAGGTAAGACTAAGAAAAATTTAAGGTAGGAGAAATTGCAAATGAAGAGTATCAAGGACTAGTGAATCTACAAAAACCCTTATAAATATCTGCACAATCACCTAAGTATAGAATTATAGTCATTTACTGAACACTTATGTTTAAGTCCAGTACTAAGCACTCTTTGTAAATTAGTTCTTTGGCCAAAGTCATGGCCAAAAGGTAGCACAGTCCAAGTTCCAACCACAGATCACTGTTCCTACAGCCCATGTTTTCTGCCACAATGCTACAACCAAGGGGCATTTACATGCCTCAGTCTTCCAGGTTTCCATTTACCAGGTTTTGTTCACTAGGAAACTTTGGGGATATTCCTTTCCCACGCTGAGCACAAGATACTTGAAAAGTTGTTACAGGGTGAAGGTGAACATGCATTCCAAAAGATCTAGTCCTCCATCTAAATATGCAGCATCTTTCCATTTATGTCTAAGAGGTACTAACTTACCTGGAGTTTCAGGTATGTGAGATGCAGAATAACCTGTATTCCTAGGAAGCAAAACCTTTGGATGGCCTGTATTTATCAACATCTATCCACCCAACATAAATTCATGTCATGGCCAAAGCACCATTTTCAATCACTTAGCTTGTGTCCTCATGGCACCTCCCGGAGGGTTCTTCTAAGAGATGGCATGTCACTTTTGCTCATGTAATTCCTCCCCCTCTCCCAAGACTGCCTGCAGTAACTACTTCAATTCTGCCATCTGATTCAACTTTACTGTCTTTTTTCAATCCCAGTTCTATTTTGCTAATTAATCCCAACCGGAGCGACTGGCAATTTCATATATTGGAGCAGATAATTCTGACGTTGAGGAAATGATATACAGAAGCAAATTTACATGCATCTGAAGTACAGGTAAGGGAAGCTCACAGACAGGGAAGGTTCTACATAAAGATAATCACAATAGGTACATTTTCATCATAACCCATTTCAAGGGGATATCCTTCTCCATTTTACAGTTATTTTACAGCAATAAAAATAATGTAGATTATAGCAATTACAGGTTTCATAAAACTATATTGCAGTTATATTTTACAAGAAGAATGCTTGTTATGAAACTCCCCTTATACTAAATTTTAAGTCCCTATACTTTATGTAAGTACTAAAAATATCTCTAAATACATCAGCATATGCTTAGTTAATAATAAACTTTCAATCCATACACCGATGCCTTTTTGTGGGAGCCTATTTTTTCCCCTCCACCATGTGTCTCTTGAGTCATTACTTTCCAATTTATAACACAGCAGAAATACTTCTGAGCAGGTCACAATGTCAGAGACCATCTGCCAAGAGTAAATGTATTTTGAAACTCTTACCTGATCTTAGTGAGACGAGCGTAATCTGTTCCACAACTCCATTAATCTGAGATTATATCTGAGGAAACTGGACGTTTGCTGGTCTTTTCAACAGTGCCCCAGGAAGAAATATGAGTAGTAATCACTGAAAGTGCTCCAGAGTACCATTCACAAAGTACTGAAACACAGGGGGAAACAGAAAACAGACACAAATCTGTTAACGGAGCATCACAGTTACTTTTTTCAATATTACATATATACATTAAACCACATGAACAACAGCCTCAGCCTATCTTTCAAAAAACAGTTCAATGGCTAATCTAGTCATCAAGAATGTGGGCTCTGGGTCCAACGCCGAGACTCCCCATCACACCTCAGCCACCCACCTGCCTCTTGGGTATGCTGTGGACACGCTATGCAGAGGACTGTGAAAAGGACAAACTAATCCAAGTGCTTTTAACAGTGGCTCAGGAAAGAGTAGTTATTTTATCCCTTCCCCCCATCTTTTTTTTCTGTTCTCTGTGAAAGGAAAACAGAACACCCATTTATTGAGCACATAACATAAAGCAGTGGGTAGTACTTCATAGAAATTATCTCACTTCTTCAGATGACAAGCTATTAAATCTGTTTTGCAAATAAGGAAACCCAGGTCTGGGGGAATTAGTAATTCATCTAGGTTAGACAACAAGAAAGCAGTAAAAGTGGGACATAACCTAGGTCTGGTGTCCAAAGTTTTTGCTACTTTCTGAACTCCCCATGTTGGAGGGCTCATTTGGAGTATTTTGATGCTATCCCTAGAAATCCAGCAAAAATATCAAATTTAACTCTTACCATGGTTTCATATAAAATATTTTGTATAAAGTTGTCTTAAGTTTACTTATACTGAGTAGTAGTAGTATAAGTTTACTGATACTGAGTGCAACTAAAATTAGCCAATGAAATTCAGCACATGAAACACATTAAAACATTCAAGGAAATTGTACTTTTTTTTCAGGATCTTTTTTTATTTTAGAGAGAGAGCCAATGTGCTCATATCCACTTGTGTGTGCCAGTGAGGAGAAGGCAAAAGAGAGAAGGAGAGGAAAAGGGAGAGAACCCAAAGCGGGCTTGTGCTGAGCATGGAGCTCGATCCTACGACCCCGAGATCATGACCTGAGCTGAAAGCAAGAGGCAGACACTTAACCAATTGAGCCATCCAGGCACACCTCAAATAAACTTTTCCATTTAACTCTATCATGAGATATTGATTTATAGTGATGTTTACCACCATGGAAAGTAACTGACAAAAGACAACTTGTTCAAATTACTGTGGTCAAATTTACAGAACATTTAAATACTATGAACTAAGATCCATTTGATAGATTTTCATTATAATAGTACCTTTATTAAAATCTGCCAACAGAAAAATATTTAATCATATTCCCAGCACATTACCATTGCCATTACTAATAATATAGTATCTTTTATAGACTATTTTTCTATGTTGACATTTCGCCTAGATATATAACAATACTATATTCCCTTTATTTAACATAACAAGCAGTTCACAGTTTAAAGTTTGTAAACATTTTATTAAATAGTGCACTATAGGGACACTTGGGTGGCTCAGTCAGTTAAGCATCCAACTCTTGATTTTGGTTCAGGTCATGATCTTAGGGTCATGCAACTGAGTCAGGCATCTGGCTCTGTGCTCAGTGGGCACTCTGAGAGTCTCTCTCTTTGCTCATTCACTCTGCGTGCATACATGCACAAGCTCTCTAAAATAAATAAGTATTTTAAAAAACATATTTTTTAGATAAATTTCACCTTTTTATTATGGTATGTAGATCTTTAATCCCTTATGACAACACCAAACTCCAAAAATTCTCTTAAGGATTTCTTGTTTCTCATTAGGTAAGAATATCTGATCTGACCTACACTGATCTATTGAACATTCTAAATAATAAGTGGCTTCATGAGCATTCTTACAATTCACAATGAAATTATGAATGGGTTTAACTCTTGGGTCCTACCACAGAACACCTTTGCAGCGGCGGGGAGGGGGCATCATACAATGTAGCCTAAATATCTCACATTACTTTTTAAAAATCTAAATAGGTCTGAGTTCTGAAAACATTAGAACTTTTGATGAACAGTTATGGACCTAAAACATAACAAAGTCTCATGTGGTGCTTAGCATTTGCCAGGCATATTATTTTAACTGCTTTACATATAATAGCCCTCCTAACACCCTCCTAACATAAGGTAGGTATATATAATTTTTAAGTATTTGAAAGAGAGAGAAAGAGAGGGAGCACACGGGGCTGGAAGGAAAGGAAGCAGCAGCCTGAGATGGGACTCCATCCCAGAACCCTGGGATCTTAACCTAAGCCAAAGGCAGATGCTTAAGTGACTGAGCCACCGGAGTGCCCTGGTAGATACTATCATAAACCTCCTCTTACAAATGAGAAGAGAGATAAGACTGAGGCACAAGGAGCCTCAATATCTTGCTTGATTCACATGGACAGGAAACAAGAGACCAGCAGCCTGATTCCAGACAGCCTGACCTCAACATCTGCATCCCAAATCAACCTTCCTATGCAATGGCCTCACTCTCAGAAGACCCATGACATCAACGGGTTTAAGATCCCAATGTATATGGACAGGCTGTCTTCTTAGAATAGGATATTTGTGCCAGTCATGACAGAGAATGACAAGCAATTTTATTTCATTGTCGTCACTGGCTGTAATTCATTTTCAAATTTTTCGTATTTAGCAGGTGAAGACAACTTTATGATTGGCTTTGATTTTTCAACGTGCTTTTTGTGACAGTGATGATGAAAAGGTTTGCACATTTTTTTTTTTTAAGATTTTAATATTTGACAGAGAGAAACACAGCCAGAGAGGGAACATAAGCAGCAGGGGGAGTGAGAGAGGGAGAAGCAGGCTTCCCGCTGAGCAGAGAGCCCAATGTGGGACTCGATCCCGGGTCTCCGGGATCATGATCTGAGCCAAAAGCAGTTGCTTAACCAACTGAGCCACCCAGGCATCCCAAGGTTTGCACATTTTTATCATGTTTGTTTTTTCTTATTTCAATCATCTTTGCACCCCCTTTCCCTACTTAGAAATACACCTGTCCACTGGTATCTTCTTGTTCCTTATGCTCACCTGCATGGCCCTTCCCGGGTTGGTCACTACACTCACCTGCCGTTGCTGTTTGATACCTGTGGGGACTCTGAGGCCTGTGCATCTGGAAGAGCTCTTCTTTCAAAGCCCAACCAACCTGGAGCTCCCTGACTTCTGACCCTGGCTGCCCCCTGTGCCCCTCATCATCCCTCCTTTCTTCCCCAGTCTCTACCATTCACTTGACAACTGCTGGGATGCAGGACTTGGAACCCCTTGCAATGTTCTCCCATGAGGACTCTTTCATTGCAGCTTCTCCTGAGTCAGAAATATCCCACCTCTCCCGCACTGGTGCCTTTCAATGACCCCAGCCCATGAGGTTCATCATGCCTTGAGCTCTATGTTTTGCCCATCCTTGTCACCTACCACCAGCACAGGCATTCTTCATTGTTGACTTAGGGAATGAACTCTGATCATTATGTGAAGAATTTATCCAACATTCTAACCCTCTGGTACTTTCTCATCACCTATGCCAATCTTTGGTTTTAGAGAGAATGAAAAGCCAAAGTAATTTCTCTTATAAATCTTCTTCAAAAACAATCAAATTTCTAGCAACATAAGCTGGAGATGAGAACCAATTCAACTGTTTTTCAGCCAGTCCTGCATGCATGTTTGTTGCGCGCGCGCGCATGTGTGTGTGTGTGTGTATGGGTGTATGACATTATCCCAGAAGTATATAAAACTACCATTTGCTTCACATCATCACTACATGGGATTTTATGTCTCTTTCATTTTGTTTGCTTTTATTTTTTTAAATATTTATATGATAGAGAGCACAAGCAGGGATAGGAGGAGAGGGAGAAGTAGGCTCTCTACTGAGTAGGGAGCCTGATGTGGGGTTCAGTCCCAGAACCCAGAGATCATGACCTAAGCTGAAGGCAGATGTTTAACCCAATGAGCCACCCAGTCTTTTTCATTTCAGTTATTCTAGGGGACATATCATGGCATTGCACTGTGGTTTCAATTTGCATTTTTTCCATGACTAGTGAAGTTTTAGAATTTGTTTGTTGACTATGTGGATATTCCCTATTATGAAGTTCCAATACAAAGTTTATCATTTTGTTAAATAGGTTGTATACCTTAAAGTTATTTTAGTTTTGGAATCTTTTTATATCATCTGGAAAGGAGTCCTTTATTTAATATACATATATAAAATATATTTATATTTATTGTATATATTTATATAAAGGCCAAACTATGCAAATTAAGGAAAGATAAGGATGAATTAACTGTTGAAAAAAGGGGAAAAAATCAGACATCTATGCTTATGAAAGACATCTTTGCTTTAAGTTTCAAAGTCTAGATAGAAAGGACAATTTTCTGGTAAGTATGTACTACCAAAATTGACCACCTGAGAGAGGTAAAGTTTAAAGAGATAAATTTCAATAGAAGAAAGAAATTTAATAAAGATCAGTCTCAAAAAACAACCAGGTCTGGGGTGCCTGGGTGGCTCAGTTGGTTAAGCAACTGCCTCTGGCTCAGGTCATGATCTCAGAGTCATGGGATTGAGCCCTGTATTGGGCTCCCTGCTCGGCTGGAAGCCTGCTTCTCCCTCTCTCACTCCCCCTGCTTGTGTTCCCTTTCTAGCTGTGTTTCTCTCTGTCATACAAACAAATAAAATCTTTAAAAAACAAACAAACAAACAAACAAAAAAAAAACAGGCCAGAGAGTGTCATGGTTGAAATCCAAAAAAACATTCAAAGACCCAACACCATGAATTGTCCCCATAGTTCCAACATACTATAAATTCAAAGTGAAAGAAAACTGTTTGTTATGAAGCCAGTATAATGTTGAAGTGGGGAGAGAACCTCAAGCAGATTTCCCACTGGTCACAGAGCCTGATGCAGGGCTCAACCCCCAAACCCTGAAATCATGAGCTGAGCTGAAATCAAGAGTCACCGCTTAACCAACTGAGCCACTCAGGTGCCCCTAGAAGTGCTTCTATTCAGATCTGAAATAAGGTGAGGATGTACAGGAACTCACTACTCACTATTGTACTGAACGTACTAGCAAAAGAACTTAGACAAAATAAATCAATTAAAGTTATAAGAATTGGTAAGGAACAGGTGAAACTTTACTTATGAATGATGTGACAACTGAAAAATGCTGAAGAATCAGTAACAGTAGACCTTAATAAAATGATCTAGTAAGCAACAGAGTATGAAGTTAATATTCATAAATAACTTTCTTATATGCATTATAAATTGATAATATAACCAGACAGAAAGGGAGAGGAAAGAAAATTAACCCAAGTAAATTCTGAACAAGTGTTTTGCTTGCTTACTGTAAGGCTACCCACATGCGTATTGTAGTGAAAGATTTGCTTTTCATAGTGGTATGAAATTGCAATTTAAAGTACTTTATGTGCATTTACAGATTAATAATCAAATCTATTGATAATGAAAGTGAGGTTTCTCATCGTTAAAAGTCTCTAGTAATGGAGGGGTTTGCCAGAATGAACACTGTGATGTTGGAATGGAGGAGATATATCAAGGAAATCATATTTGGATTTATATGTACAGACACAAATAGATATAAAAACAACAGATGTGTGTATATGCTTGTTTGCATATACGTACATATGTCCCAGCTCAGTTAGGTGAGAGAGGACCTAGAAGCAACGACGAAGTTCCATGAACACACCCAGCACCCAGATCTTGGTTTCTTCGATAATGAACCAAAAATCCTTGGGGAAATGGTTGATTTCAGGAATGATGTAGAGAGGAGAATAAGGGAATGGGGCCAGAAGACCCGGCAAGATCTTGGAATGACAGAAAAGAAGCACATGCTCAACATTTGATGATATGTCAAAAGAATAAAGGGCTCAGCCTAAAGGAGCTTCCAATGGCCAAACTTAAAATAAAGTGAACTACCTGGAGTGGATTTGATCTCCTGGAATAAATAAATATCTTTGAATCTCTACTACAAATCAGCAATTACATGAATATATAAGGATGAGACAGCTTATTCTTAGGGTAGATTTCAAATTAATATAGAAGGAATGAGGCAAATACAAAAATTATCATCTCATGAACACCAGAGTAGTAACTATTGCAGAAGCAAGAATCACTAATAGAGGCTAATGTTACTGGGGAAAAGTATGTGAGAACAGAGGATACCTCCATTGTCTGAAACTGTCTCTCCAGAAGATACTTATTAGCTATACAAATTTATATATGTACATATACATACATACATATATGTGTGTATATATGTGTTAGTGGGGAAAACTGACAGATTCCACTACAATCAAGTAATCAATTTTAGTATCACCAGGATTGAAACATGTCAACATTATATACCTCCTGATAAGGGGTACTGAGATTACCTCATCATTTTTGGTATTCCTGCCAAAATGAGGAACCTGAAGGGCAGTTAAGTGACCAACTCTTGGTTTTGGCTTAGGTCTTGATCTCAGAGTCCTAAGATCAAGCCCTGCATGGGGCTCCCCACTCAAGAAAGGAGTCTGTTCATCTCCATTTCCCTTTCCCCCTTCCCCACCCCCAACCAGCGGTCTCTAAATAAATCTCGCCCCCCCCCCAAGAAAAAGAGGAACTGAGGAACCTGAACTTAATCATGAAGAAATGTCAGACAAACACAAATTCAGAGAAATTCCCCAAACTGAAACCCCCCAAAAAATGTCAAGGTTAGGAAGATCCATGAAGTCTAAGTTCCCCACATCAAGGAAGGATAGATACAACAGCTAAACTCAACGTATGAGCTTGGATTTGATCCTCAACTAGAAAAAGGCCATTTGTGGCATAACTGGCAAAATTTTTAAAAGGCTTATGAATTGCATCAGTATCAATTTCACAATATTATAACTGTACCACAGTTATTATATAATAATGAAGTGAAGCTGGATTATGAGTTTATAAGAACTCTTAGTAATACTTTGGCAAATGTTTCAAAATTCAATTTACTTCAAAATGGAAGTTTAAAAATATTCTAAAAGCATCTGGGAAAAAGACAAGCAAACTGAATTCAAAGATAATAGATAAAAAAAGAAAAATGAATACAAAAATTAATTGAGTTGAAACAGGTATATAATGGGAAAAAAAAACTTTCTAGAAATTCTTAAGACATTAGGAAAAGAAAAGAGAAATTTAGCAGTATTACCTGAAAAAAAGGACATCTCTGCAATAAATAAGCGTCAGGAAAAAACTTCATGCCAGTAACTTACAAAATAGAACAGAGTCGAGAAACACACCACCAGCACATAAATAGCTACCTAAGTTATGACAAAGATGTCATCTCGATGAATGGGAAAAACAATGAATTGGACCTTTTCAGTAAATGGTGTCTCATAAATTGAAAATGTGTGTGGGAAAAAGTAAAGTGTCTTGACCACCTCCTCACACTTCACCCATAACACAAAAATAATGCCAGATGGATTACAGACTGATATGGAAGGTAAAATGAGAGAGCTTCCAGAAAAAATGGCTCAAATTACAAAAACCTAGTGTTAGCAGATGGAGGAAATGAAATTCACATGTAACCGGTCCAGTATAAACTGATTCACTTTAAAAGACTGTGCATTTGTTCACCTTTAGGTACACAGTCTTTGATCAGCAACTGCACTCCTAAGTACATCCTAGGGAATGATCATGTGTGTGCACCAAAAGATGTGAATCAAAATCTGCACAGCTTTTTGACAGACGAAAGCCAAAAACCACCAAGAAGGCAAATTTTCATCAATAATAGAACAGATTAATATATTATGCTCTATTTGTAAAACTGACTGCTCTCCAAAGGGTATTAAAATATTGTTGCCTATAACACCATCAATCCTACAGAGATAATGATGTTCAGTAACAACAAAAACAAAAACTGAGCATAGAGTATTACATCTATATAAAATTCAAAAACTGCTAGCACTAATTTTTAGTGGAAAAATGCATTACTGTGATTACCTCTGTGGGGTATTAGGAAGTACGACACAGGAGTTCTTTGGGCTAGACATAATATTTTGTACCTTTAGATTAATGGGGTTACATGAATATGGCTGGGTAGCAGCCATCATGTTCACTAGGCTGTACACTTAATTCATGTGGTTTACTTGGTGTAGGTAATAATTCAGTGAATTTCTTTCTCCTGAACGTATCCTTTTGTCTCAATTTTCATAAGCATGCCATCTTCTCAGACAGTGCTTTCTTTCCAAAGGAGGCAATTAAAACCAAGTATTAATTTCTGAGAATACATTCTTCCATAAAATAACAAAAGAAAGGAAAAGAACTATTTTTTATCTTTCAACCCCTTTGCTGAAAATGGATGCTTTGGTTATCTGTTTACTGTTTGTAGAGGAAGAAAAGATAACATCCTGGTTTTTACTACAAATGCTGACTATTCCCTCTGTTATGAGGTGTTTATTTCTTCTCAAAAAATAGCAGGAGATATTGGATACTGGTAGATACTGCAGACCTAACACTCTGGGCTAGCTTAGAAAAATATTTTTAATTTCTGTGTACCGAACTGATTGTTTTGAAAACATTTTAATATTTTTTCTAAACTAACAATATACTTCCAGCTTAGCTAGATAAAGGTGCTAATGCAAAACCATGTATTTCAATTTTATCAACATTAAATTGCAATGACAATAACATTTTCCTCCAATAATGATACAATTTCTAGAATTTCCCATCTCTATCAACTCAAATCAATCAACTAACAGTAGTAAGTTTGAGATCTCAACTGCAGTCACCCATGATTTTCTCTGGAAGTCCCATTTAAAAAGGAGTGAACAGACAGTCCCTTAAGGATTTC
This sequence comes from Spilogale gracilis, assembly GCA_004023965.1. NCBI lineage: Eukaryota > Metazoa > Chordata > Mammalia > Carnivora > Mephitidae > Spilogale > Spilogale gracilis. The sequence goes on along the minus strand of PITA01003674.1, from coordinate 89,521 downwards.
ATATCCTTTTCTAGAAGACAGAATTGTAACTAAATCATAATTGACATATGAAACATGAGTACTAGTCATTCAAATACTGATTTCTATCCAACAGAATGTCCAAGGTTCAGAATCTCCATTAGCCTCTACACTACCCACAGTTTCTTCAACATGATCAATTTTCAATTTATAGTTTTCTAAATTCTAGAGGTTACACCCTTAAGGCAAAAGGAAACACATTCCATTATGATCAACAACTTCTATTAAGAAAAGGCTGGGAAATATACATTAATTTTAAAACGTAAAATGAAATAAATCTGGGGGCGCCTGGGTGGCTCAGTTGGTTGAGCGACTGCCTTCGGCTCAGGTCATGATCCCAGAGACCCGGGATCGAGCCCCACATCGGGCTCCCTGCTCAGCGGGAAGCCTGCTTCTCCCTCTCTCACTCCTCCTGCTTGTGTTCCCTCGCTGGCTGTGTTTCTCTCTGTCAAATAAAAAAAAAAAATCTTAAAAAAAATAAAATAAAATCATTTATAAAAAAAAAGAAAGAAATATGGCAATTGGTGTATGTTCCAGTTATCTAGAAAATGTCCTCATCTACCACCTTTCTGTTCAACACCATTTCTAAGTAAATGAAGTATCACTGTGCATACAATGTCATTTATAGACCCAGAAAAAAAAATTATACTGCAATAGGACCATAGTCATATTTCTTCGAGAACCTTAATGAAGTTTTAGGACATATAAGTATTTTTTTGTCCATTATACTGTAGAGGTCATCTTTGACTTCTGTTTAATTCTAATCATACAATAAATATTCTCCATTCCTCTGACTATAACTTCCCATTGCCATTACCAATGTTTCAATCTGTAGGTTTCATCTAACTACTAAAGCATCATCAGAACCCAAATAGAGGTGTATTATCTTATTAATTAATGCTCTCCAAGAGACTCAGAAATTAATAGTGGCCATGCTGCAGAAAAAATGACCACTGAAATCAGTCCTAACACACGTACGTGAACACACTCAAATACCCATTTCATTAGTAGGAGTTTAGCAAAAGATGGTCAAGTTAACTGAAATAGTCTATGCAAAAGCAAAAACTTACATTGGCTCATAACTATACTAAAATGCCACCTTAGACAGTCACAAGCTCTGCCTGCAGGATTCTGACAATGATGTACACACCACACAAAGCAATATTGAAGAGGAATTACATAACCCGTTCTTCAGCCAGTTGTTAGCTTGTTTGCTATAGATTTAAACACTGCCACAGGCATCTAGTGGTTGGCAACTCACACTGTGGAAGATGTCACTGGGCTTTGCTACCCTACTAGCTGTGCTCCGTAGAGCAGAAAATTAAGCCTGACATATTTGGGGGAGGAGTTTTCTGGTTTGTAAGAACTTATAAAAATAGCCATACTTAGTCATTCCAGGGTCACATTTGTAAGTTCTTACTAACTCTGAGATAAATTTAATTTTAATACACATGCTGAAATCTTAAGTCATTCTCACTTAAAATCTAGCTAATTGTCTCTTAGGTAAATAGACTTGATTTTGCTCCAGTTTATCCTGATTCCCTTTAACACAAATCTGAGTAGCTAATTGTGTATCAAAATACGAATTTCATTCCGAATAACCTAGATTTAACATACAAATGCAACTGTTAGATACTAGGTTCAAATTTTATTTTATACATTTCCTTTGAACTATGCTAAGATTAAAAGCTAATTGTCTTTTACTTTGTGTCAGCATATTTGAAATATGTTATTTATTTTGTTCTACCTTAAGTAGAGTCGTACATCATAAATTGCTGCACTTACTTACAATCCTAAATAAAACTAGGAGGTCCTGGGCACCTGGGTGGCTCAGTCGTTTCAGTGTCTGCCTTCTGCTCAGGCCATGATCCCCGGGGCTCCTGCTTAGGCTCCCTTCTCAGTGGGGAGTCTGCTTGTCTCTCTTCCCCGACCCTCCCCACTGCTCTCCTGCCTGCACACACTCTCACACTTGCTCACTGTCTCTCAAATAAATAAAACCTTAAAAAAAAGGTGTTTGGTTTTTGTTTGTTTGTTTGTTTTTTTAAGGTGGCTGAGTCAGTTAAGTATCTGACTCTTGGTTTCTGCCTCAGGTCATGATCTCTGGGTTGTGAGATCAAGCTCCGCCTTGGGCTCCATGCTGAGTGTGGAGCCTACCTAGGATTCTCTCTTTTACCCTCTGCCCCCCCCTCAGCTTGCACACACGCTGTCCAAAAAAAAAAAAAACAAAAAAAAAAACTAAACCTATGAGATCCTGAAATGTGCCACATAGTAAGATCACCAATGAAGAAAAATATTTATAGTACTGGTTCTAGAAAGTTTCCCAACATTTTCAGTAACATCAAACCACGTATTTCATCCCTCAGAGCCATTTGCCAGCTTCATCAAAATGAAAACACACCTCCTTGTCGCTTGCCACATTTCTTTCTTACCCGACTTTGGCTGTTCTCTCATGCAAACTTTAAAAGGAGAATCTTAAGCTTCCAGGCTCTCTCTGCAAGATGCCCAGTCCATTTTATTATGCATGCTAAACACTCTGGCCTTCAGAGAAAAATGCTCCCATATCCCTCCATTTGCTCAGCACCTCACCCCTCATGTTTGTGCAAAGTTAGCCTCTCACCAGCACTTCTTTCTCTTACCATGCCTTGGAAAGCCATCCGTCTGCCCTCTAAAAGTCCTATTGATCAAGCTAATGCCATTTACTTAGCATCTGCTAAGTCAAAGTCACTGGTCTTAAATGACTGCAGTGAACAGATAGAGAGATCACAGGGCAGCTTCCTCTAAACACAGATAAATGTCCTGTGATTCCCGTTTTGTAAAGCAGCCTGATGCCTGAGAAGTCTCACAGCAGTCAAACAGCTACTTACAGACACATGACATCTTGTCTTTTCCTTAAGCTTCCCATTTGAATTAAGAGAAACCAACACTCCCTTTCCCCAATAACCACAACCCAGAATTCTGTAGACACTCCTGCTTTTTCCCTGAAAACATATGCTCATGACCAGTATTTCATGGAAATGGTATAAGCCCATTTTCTTATTTGACTTCCTATTTCCTTATCAATGATCCTCTGTATGTCACTCTCCATTAGTTCTGTATAGGTAGTTGTAGATTCATGAAGAGGGGCCACTTGTGACTTTTTTAGTCTTTGGCACAATTTAACATTAATGTCCTCTGTGATTATGAAGATTATCCACCTGGAGTTAGAGATGTTTCTTTACTCATTCCTGTTAAGTGTTCTGAGCACAATGTATCAAGTACAGGGGCAGTAACTGCAAGAAAGTAAGCATTTGAATCACAGTTTGAGCTCTCAGAAAACTGAGTTTAAAGGATCTATTGGAAATCAGGCGTTGACAGCATTTAAAATACAAATCATCACACACCAAAGCTTTCGGGTTTTTAACTGCTCTGTCTCCAGAACACTTGGCTGCTCATCTCCTATTTTGTTTTGTTTTGTCTTGTTCTTCCTTTCTCTCTTTAGGTCTCAGGGGATACACTGGCTCAGCAACGGCTTCCCCCTGAGCAGGGGGCAACAAGTCACAATGCCTCCTTGGGCAACCTTCCTTCTGGAGCTGACGTGTTTCAAAGGGCCTAAAGTGGCTACAACTGGCACTTGTCAGACCTCCCTTTCCACATCTCCAGTCATTCTCTCTTCATTATGAAAGGCTCTCTCTGCAGTTTTTTGCTTTTGTCTTTTTTTTTAATGATGAACAAATGTGGCTTAGAGAAAACTATTTTCAGACAAAGAATGAAAAACGTCTTATATCCTAAAATGTGGAAATCTTGAAACTTTGTGTCTTACATATATATTTAAATATATCTTATTTACATGTTAATATAGTTTATGTATTTAAATCTTTTTCCCCTACTATGTTTTTCAAGTTTTCTTTCTTTTTTTTTTTTGTCATGTAGTCTAATGTTAGGCTCCCCAGTGTTTAGAGAGCTATTATCTACTTACAGGTACTTTGAAGTTAGGAGATGGAGCCCTGTGATGGGCTCATGTTCTGCCCAGCATCTGTCTAAGACTGTTTCCCTCTCCCCTGTCCCTCCTTCCTGCTCACTCTCACTCTAACATAAACAAATTTTAGAAAAAAAAAAACAAAAAACCAAAAAAAAACACAACTGTACACACAATTGTTGGTAGCAACTTTGTTTATAAGAGCCCCAGGCGGGAAAAGCCAAAATGTCCCTCAATGGGTATAAAAGGCCATGGAACACCATTCAGCAATAAAAAGGTATCAGCTATTGTTAGGCAAAACAGCTTAGATGATTCTCAAGAGAATTATGTTGAGTGTAAAAAGTCAATCCCAAAGGTTAAATACTGCATGATTCTATTTATGTAATATTCTTGAAACAACAAAATTATAGAAGTAGAGAACAGTGGTTGCCAGGGGTCAGGGATGGAAGATATATAGCTCTGAAGGGGTAGCACAAAGGAACCACATGATTATGTAAAGTTCTGGATCTTGACTGTTCTAGTGGTTACACATCTGATGAAACTCACACACACACACACACACACACACACACACACACACACTACATGTGTAACTGATGAAACCTTAACCTTTGGATGTACCAATATCCATTTCTTGGTTTTAATATTGTACTATAGTGATACAAGTGGTTTTTGAGGGAAACCAAGTTAAGGATACATCTTAACTTGTACAAGACCTCCCTGTACATTTGTTTCTTTTGCAATTTCCTGTGAACTTCTATTTTTAAAATAAAAGAATACAAAGAGAAATCTTCTCTTGGGTCCCCTAGACCCTTCCAGCTACTGTTCTTTGCTTTCCATTCTACCCCTTTATAGCAATCTTCTCAAAAGCTGTCTGTGTTTGCTGTCTAGTACCTCTGCCACACTGCTTTAAGATTTTTATTTATTTATTGAACGAGAGTGCGAGCATATGTGTGTACTAGTCCAAGGGGTACAGAGGGAGAAGGGGAGAAAGAAGCTCAAGCAGACTGCACACCAAGCATGAAGCCCGATGTAGAGTTCAATCTCACAACCATGACATCATGATGTGAGCCAAAACCAAGAGCTGGATGCTTAACCAGCTGAGCAACCCAGCCTGCCCCCCCCCGCCCCCTTACTGCTATTTTAAATCCGTTCCAGTCCTACCTCTGACGACTCCACCAGCTCTACTGAAACAAGTTTTGTCAATATCCATCTCCCTCAGTCCAGAAGTCATTTGCTCATCTTTATCGTGTATCCATCACTCCTGACCTAATGACCACATTTGACAGAAGCGATCACATACACCCTTAAGTTCACATTCTTTACTTCAGAGACCCTCCAGGTTTTCCTTTTCTCTCATGTGACGTTCACTCTCAGTCTCATTTGGAGGTTCCTCTCTAATTCCCAGAGATTTTTCTCTGTCGACCCATTCTGGTGAATGCATGATGGTGAATGCATCCAGTCTCCTTGGTTTAACTTTTCTTTCCACTGACAACTTCCAAACTTAAATCCCTAGAGTCCTCTTCCCTCAAATTCATATTTGGACACAGAAGCCACGGCCACTCTCTATGGAGATCATTCATGGGCATCTTAAACTTCACACATCCCAAACCTAAATACCTGTTAACCCACCAAATCCGCCCATTCTAGAATTTTTCCTGTCAAAAGAGACAACTCCTCCTTATAACATAAGCCAAAAATACTGATGCCATTATTTTCTTCCTTCATTGTCTCATAAACCATATCCAATTGAGAATATTATTGCCTCTACCTTCACAATATACCCTGAAACTAAGCACTTCCCACAACCTTCATTGTTACCATCCTATCTGAGTCCACTAGGATATTTGCCCTGGATTCGTCAAACGGTGTTCTAACTCACTACTCTGGCCTTGCTCTCTACAGTATATGCTCAGTGCAATGAACTACGTAAGCCTTTAAAATTATAGTTAGTTCAAGACACCGTCTGACCCTGAAGACCCTATACTTTCCAAAACTCATGCCTTACTATTAGCCCCTTTGTTTACTCTGCTCTAGTTCATTGGCCTCCTTGTTTTTTCTAGAAGATACCAAGTACATGGCTGCAGAGCCTCTACATTTGTTGTTCGGACAGCATGGGTAGCCATTCTCTCTACCCAATTCAGGTACTCACATGTTACCCTTGAAGGTGGATTCTTATCACTCTATGTCTTATTGTACTCCATAGCAATCACTCCCTCTATATCATCATATGCTTTACCATTCATTTATCATCTGTGGCTTCTCGCTAGAAAACAAACTTCATAGAATTTGTGGTTTTGTTCATTTTTTACACTTTTTTATTGCCATTATCTAAGGCATGCCTGGATCATGTAAGGCTCAATTGTGATATGGATGATTTTTTTTTATTTGAGCAATTATCCAAATAATCCTCTACTTCCAAATTGGAAGAAGCCTGCAGTATTTGGAGTAGCATGAACTTTAAAAATTCTTTAAGACCTGCAAGAAACACAGAGACTTCCATGCTCTATGCCTTATAGCCCTGGCAAGCACAGCAGACATCACCTCATCTCTCCAAGGTCTGGCAGTCAGATGGCCAAGGGCTTCACAGACACAGACCTCTCCATTCAGTAAGAAACCGAGGCCTCTTGAAGGGCAAGGCCTATCTGTTCCCTTATCCCTGGGTACTTTACAGCCAGAGAGCAGCATGAGTTATAGCTGGTAGGAAGCAACTACGTCTACTTTTAGCTTCCTCTGATCCCAGATAGTCTGCAATGTGTACTGCCATATATAGTAACCGAAATAAATTCATAAGGGACTCAACAGCATGCTTGAGGTGGAAGAATCATTGAACCTAAATAAACCATAATAATCATGCAATATTAAGAATGGAAAGAGAAAGAATGAACAAATAGAGGACTATTGGATATTATCAAGCATATTAACATATGTGCAAATGGATGTCCCAAAAAGAAAGGATAAAAAAGGAATTTTTAAGAAATGGCTGAAAACTTTCCAAATTTGATGCCAAACATGAATCCACAAAAAGCCCAAAGAAGCCCCCCAAAACAAAGAGTGCAACATCTGAGAACATCCTAGTCAAATCACGGAAACGCCAATACAAAGAAAATCAGGGCGGACACAAGAGAATCAATGACTTCTCGCCCACAGGGAGGTAAGAAGGCAGTAGGATGACATTCAAATGCGGATGTTTAAGAAGAACTGTCAACTGAGAATCCTATATCCAGCAAAACCTTCCTTCAAAATAAAGATGAATAAAAGACATTTACAGATAGGCAAGGGCTGGTAATCCCCTGCTAGCACACCTGCCCTAAAGGAAAACCTTTAGCTGAAGACAGAAAATCCAGCTCATTAAAGATTCAAATACTGTCAACATCAAGTAATTGTTTATTATAGATTACCCCACCTGATAATAGCAACACACATTCTTTTCAAACTCACATAGAACATATTCCAAGATAGACAATATTCTAGCCCATAAACTAATCTTGATAAATTTAAATTTGAAAGAATAATTATACAGTATGTTCTACAATCACAACAAAAGGAAATTTGAGACATCTTCATAACTAAACAATTCTAATTTACAGGTCAAAGAGGAAATTATGAGGAAAATTAGAATATATATAAATGTTTTAAAGATTTTATTTATTTGACAGAGAGAAAGCACAAGTAGGCAGAGCAGTAGGAAGAGAGAGAGAGGGCGAAGCAGGCTCTCTGCTGAACAGGGAGCCTGATTGGGGGGGGGGAGGGGCTCGATCCCAGGACTCTGAGATCATTACCTGAGCCGAAGGCAGACTCTCAACAAACTAAGCCACCCACATGCCCCTAGAAACATTCTGAACTGAATAAAAACAAAGGCACAACATACCAGATTTTATGGGATGCAGCTAAATCAGGGCTAAGAAGCAAATTTATACCTTCATTCACCAGTATTAGGAAAGAATCTTAAGTCAGTACCTTAAATTCCCACCTTAAGAAAACTAGAAAAAGAGCAAACTTACCCCAAAGCAAATTGACTCCTTTTTAAAGATTTTATTTGAGAGAGAGAGAGAGAGAGAGCACAAGCAGGGGGAGCAGCAGGCAGAGGGAGAAGCAGATTCTCTGCTGAGCAGGAAGTCCAACACAGGGCTTGATCCCAGGATCCTGAGATCATGACCTGAGCCAAAGGCATATGCTTAACTGACTGAGCCACCCAGGCGCCCCTGAATTCATTATGAAAAGTTCAGGAAGACCCATTTACAGAGATGGAAAGCAGATTAGTGGTTGCCTGTTGCTTAGAATTGGAAGCAACTATTGTCTGTGAACAAGGTGAAGGATCTTTTTAAGGTGATAGAAAAGTGTCCTAAAACTGGATTGGAGTTACATAACTGTAGTTGTATAATTCAATAGTTTATTGCATTTCTACTTCAATAAAGCTAAAAAAAAAAATAATTGGTCTAACGAATAGTGGAAAATATGCAAATGTTAAATACCACAAATAAATCAAATTCAGTATTACTAAGTTGAGCTATCCAGTGCTAACCACAGACTTAAAAATAGATTTATTTAATCCTGCTCTTTATAATTTTATAGCCAATAAAATATCCACCTAGGTTAAGTATTTCATTTTCAGTGGATAAAACTATTTGGGCATTGTCTTAATTTTTTCAAGTTAAAATTCGTTATTAAAAATTCATTGTTATTTACCTCTGAAATATTAAGTCAAAAGCAAGATCTTTGTTCCCATAATGATGTGAATAGCTTGGCCATGGGGAGGGGGAACCTATGCCTATCAGTATAAATATATCTTATTTCTCGTCTTTAGCAAGAACATCTGATTTTTCAAGTGAAATTATATTTAATTGCAACAAATCATCGTAATGTTTGGCCAAACAGTTATAGACATATATAGCTGTCATCAAAATGTCTCACTTATTTGACATAGTCAGGGCCACATTCTCCAATAAAACTGCTCGAAATCTGGATTTCACCAACCAAAGTTCTAATTATCAAATGGACTTCTATCATCCTGAAACTCTGAAAACAGTCTACCTAGGTCCTAACTACTCAACACTCTTTTACTTATATCTGAAAACATCACAAAAGAGTGGAAAATTTTGAGTCATTTTAAGGGAGTTTGGAGAAATTGAGTTTTTCTTAAAAACTTAAGAGTTCTGAGGGGAAAAAAATAAAAATACCTTTAAAAGTCAATTTCTAAATCTGATGGAGAAGCACTACGAGCTAAATCACCTATTTTCAACAAGGGGACTGTTTCTCATGGAAAGTAAGAAATCTCAGATGTTATATGGTTTGTACAAGATACATGTATCTGTGGTATTAAAGTTTCATGGGGCAGCAATTAGAAAAAAATGCCTACACAAGGTTGGGGCAATGATGAAACGAACAGATAATTCCCAAATAATTTATCTGGCTCTCCCCTCCACTTTTTTTTTTTTTTTTAACTTCATTATAGTTAAGAACTCATCTGATATCCTTACAAAAATGAACTCTTTTTAGCTAACAATGTGAGATAACATAAAAAATACAAAAACACTTGCTATGCATATTTCTAGAGGTTATTTAAAAATGCCAATAGTATTTCTGACCATTCTTGCCATAAATCAAACACAACACAGACAAACATAGACAAGTACCCAAGTAATCGCATGGAAAAATTGATTTTTTTTTGCTCTTTATTCTCATAATATGTAAATCCTGTAATAGTAATTTGGTATACAGCTCTATCTTGTATTCAGTTTTCTTACTGTGCAGCTGTTGAACAAAAACAGCAAGAACTATACTAATCTAGTACACTGGCATTTTTTGGCTGACCTAAATTATAAAGGACTGACTTCAAGACCATCAGGCAAACTAATTTTAAGCACTAATTACATCTCAACACATCCTAGAGTTATTTTTTCAAAAGTCACAATGTGGATACATTAAAGGAACCAGCATAGTATAATCTCAGAAGAATTAGTTGGCATATTGCTTTCAGAGCTATCTGAAAAGTAAACCCAATGATTTGACTCAATATTTTTAGATTCAAGAATGTACCCATGATGATCATTTTCCTAATTTCATCTTCAAGTTGCCTTCATTTTACCAAGTTTTATTTTATAATAAAAATTTGCAAAGCTTCCAAATTAAGTTAAAATGTATGCAGTTCTTTCAGAAGTCGTAAGAAATCAAATTTTTCCTTAGGAAATCTAGTAGTTCTACCAAATGTTATGCTAAAAAAAAAAAATTTAAAGAAACAGAAGGAATATTCAAATATAGTAAGTTAGTTTCTTCAGGAATCCTAAGTAGGTTTTTTAAAAAGGTACTACTTTCGTATTTAGTTGATCACATATTTTACTCAAAAGGCTAAAATAAAAAATAGTGAATCTTGTTTTATCAACCTGTATTTGCACAAGAATATAAGCAATGCTTTCACTTTAATAACCTTAAATCAGAAACCAAGAAACAATACAATCACAATGGGAAAAAATTCCTGATTCCCATGAGAAAAAAAATTAGATATAAGACCAAAGACATAGTTTTAATGATGGTAAACCAGAGGCACCAGCACAGTTAAAGTTTTGACTGTCAGTTTTAGGAATTTTCTAACAAAACTGTCCTTCCTACCCATTACATTTTTCTCTCTCAATTTTGCCAATGGTATTTAAATTTTATGATTTAGATATCATGAGGGTTAGTTTTGTGTTAACTTGGCAAGGCCATGGTACCCAGACATTTGGACAAACATGCCTGGATGTTGCTGTGAAGGGATTTTTAGATGAGATCATCAACTAAAACAAATTACCCTCAATAATGTGGCTATCCCTCCTCCAATCAGTTGAAGACCTTAGGTAAAAGACTGACTTCCCCAAGAAAGAGGTATAATTCTATCAGCAGACAGCCTTTAAACTCTATCTTTAACATCAGCTCTTCCCTGGGTCTCCAGATGACGGCTGTTCTTCAGATTTTGGACTTGCCAGTCCCTGTAATCAGGAGCCAAGTCCTTAAAATCAATCTTGCTCTTTCTCCATACACACACATGTACCATATATCCTAGTAATTCTGTTGCCTTGGAGAATCCTGACTGCTACAGGTTTATAATTCTTTGTTCATTTTGAAGAATGGTATAATATTACTGAAAGGTTTTTAGATTAATTAAAAATTCATCCCATGTAATGCTATTTGAAATACAACTGCTATTAAAATTTACATTTCTCTATGGAAAGGGGAATTGAGATAGACACACACAAACTGAGCCAGGGAGCTGTTTTTCCAAGGGAAGGAAGCAAGTTCAGGTAAGCAAAGACAGATCAGTACCGTCACAAAATCATTTGATGGGAGAGCCAGAAATAGAACTGCCTTCCCCTATATCTGAGATGTCCTCTTCAGCTGGAATAATTGTCCCTAACTGTGTGTATGCCTGTGTGCCCATGTGCACGTGCATGTTATTTATTTTACTGATAAGACAAATACTGTTCTTATACCTTGTCCCTGGCTGACAAGAGCTCTTACCTTCTGATTATGATCATCAATAACTAGAACCAGGAGTGCCTGGATGGCTCAGTCGGTTAAGTGCCTGCCATTGGCTCAGATAAAAATCTCAGGGTCCTGGGATGGAGCCCCACGTTGAGCTCCCTGCTCAGCAGGAAGTCTTATTCTCCCTCTCCCTCCAAGCTCTCTTGCTCTCATTCTTGATATATCTCAAAGTAAAATCTTAAAAAAAAAAAAAAACAAACAAACCTAGAATCACTACCAATCCTTTAGTTGCCTATGATATTTCTTATCCTAATTCAAATAATATTGTTTGATTGCCCTAGAATTAAATTACCTAGTCCCATATTTTCTGCAGTAAAATTAAAATACTCACTTAACAGCCAAAGGTACCATGTTGGAAGAGTAGGAACAAATGCTTCACTTCAATGCCAAATTTAGTGACGAAGAATTATGCCCAAGGGGATCAAATAGGACAGAAGTTTTTCCCAGAGTGAAAGGAAAGAGGTGTATAGATGGGGCTGGGGGGGGGGGCGGTTGGCAAATGGTATCAGGGAAGATTTCTCAGAGGAAATAAAACCTGGCTCCACTCTTGCCTAGTGGAAAGAAAAAAAGAAAAAGAATGGTGGTGAGTTGATGAACTAGAATAATGCAAGGACGGGGACATACAAAGGACTGGGTAGGAGATGGGAGCTGGGGCAGCCTTCAGTAGGGGTAGTGACAGAGTCACTAAGGCATGGTTGTCACAATTGCTGTTACAGGACTAGACCGGGAGCACAACTGGAGGCTGGAAAACTAAGTCTAAGGCCAGCACTGTATTCCCAGTCTTCAGACAGCAAAGAAAGGCAAAGACCGGAGTCTCGGGACAAAGATTGTCAGAATAGAAGGAAGTAGAAGGAGGGGCTGGATTTGAAAAACAATGTCAAGTGACAAAATCAGTAAAATGTACAAAATGTTTCAAGTGTGAAGGAGAAAAGGCTGGAGTAAAAAATGATCGAAAGATTTGAGCTGAGCTTGAGAAGGTAGACAGAAAAACAAATCTGGAGTGGGGAGGAAAAGTAAGAGGGCTGTAGCAACATGAATCCAAAGTTCCTGTAGAAGAGCCACATTAATTTGTTCACTTTTCTACCGAATAAGAGGCCTGGAGCTCATGAAGTCAGGGTGGAAACAAAAGCTGGAGCACCAAATGTACACAAGTAGTTAAAATTATAGTACATAAGATCACTCAGCCAAAGCACCACTTTTAAAGAGAAATTGGGAGGGGAGCACTTGGGTGGTGCAGCTGTTTGAGCATCCAGCTCTTGATTTGGGCTCAAGTCCTGATCTCAGGGTCGTGAGATCAAGCCCCTTGGGGGGGAGGGGGGCTTACGCTCAGTGAGAGTCTGCTTGAAATTCTCTCTCCCCCTCTTCCTCTTCCCACCCCCCAACTTGTGCACAGTCACCCTCTAAGATAAATCTTTAAAAAAAAAAATTGCTTCTGAGTTTCTCTTATCCTGGGTATTTTGTTTATCATTATTATCTACTTAATCTTATTTTAGCATGTAATGGCACCAACAGCCAATTCCAATCTCATGTCTCTGGCAAGAGGAGGAAACAGAGCTTGAGTTCTGTCTTCTCTAGAGGAATGTTGCTAGGGACCTCAGAAAGAAAGGTGAAACAATGGCACTAAATACAACATTTTTGCTTTGATTTTTCCCCCCAATTCTGTTTCTCTATTCCCTAATTCTGTTGTATGTATATGCATGTGTATTTTTTATGTTTCTCAAAGCTAAGGCATGCTTGTGATATTTGTGGAAAACAATACAAAAAACAAAGAAAATGCTAATCTCCCCACTGCATCCTTCATCTGAAGTCATCAATGAACTCTATTTAACAACATGTGATTCCGCAACAGCACAGGGTACAGATAGTCCTTGGAGACAAAGGTCATACTGAGTTTTGACTTTGGAGGAGGTGGTGCCTCTAAGTCCTAGGTTGTTCCAGGGTCAACTGTCTATTTTTAATCTAAAATAACATAATTTGGGAAGATACTGGGAAGATGGTGGAGTAGAAAGACCCTGAGCTCACCTCACCCCATAATGCAACTAGAGGGGCCAAATTCCCCAAGTTCTTATAGACAAGGGATTTAAGGCCTAGATTTTAAAAATCTGTGGGCTCCTTTGGATAAATGCCTGCTTCTGTCTTCTGTCCATTTTTTAAAAAATTGGATTATTTTTTGGTTGCTGGGTTATGTAAGTTCTTCAGTATATTTTGAATCCTAACCCTTTATCAGGTATATTATTTGCAAATGCTTTCTCCTATTCAGTAGGTTGCTCTTTATTTTGTTGAGTGTTTCCTTTGTTGTGCAGAAGATTTTTATTGGGATGTAGTCCTGACAGTTTATTTTTCCTTTTATTTCCTTTGTCTCAGGAGACATAGAGAAAAATGTTGCTAAAGCCAATATCAGAACTCACTGCCTGTGCTCCCTTCTGGGATTTTTATGGTTTCGGGTCTCACATTCAGGTCTCTCATCCATTTTGAGTTTATTTTTGTGTATAGTGAAAAAGTAGTCCAGTATCATTGTTTTGCATGTAGCTTCCCCATTCCCCAACACAATCTGTTGAAATGGTCTTTTCCCTATTGTATATTCTGTCCTTCTTGGTTGAAGATAAATTGACCATACAGTTGTGGGTTCATTTCCAGGTTTTATGTTCTCTTCTACTGATCTATGCATCTATTTTTATACGAATTCCTCAGAAAGTTAAAAATAGAACTACCCTTCAATCCAGCGATCATGCTACTAGATGTTTACCACAAAAAATATAAAAACAGTAATTGGAAGGGATACATATACCCCTATGCTTATTGCAGCATTATTTAAAATTGCCAAATAATGGAAGCAGCCCAAGTACCCATTAATGAATAGATAAAAAAAATTGTGGTATATACTAAATAATGGAATATTAGCCAAAAAAAAAAAAAAAAAAAAGAATGAAAGCTTGCCATTTGCAAGAACATGGATGGACATACAAAGTTTTATGCAAAATGAAACAAGTTAAAGACAAAGACCATATGATTTCATTCCTGTGTGGAATTTAACAAACAACAGCCACAAAAGGCAAACCAAGAAAGAGACTCTTAACTACAGAGAACAAACTGGGGGTTACCTGAGGGGAGGTGGGTGGGGATTAAGGAAGGCACATGTGATGAGCACCGGGTGATGTATGGAGGTGTTGAATCACTATACTGTACATCTCAAACTAATAGTACACTGTTTGTTAAGTAACTGAAATTTTAATTAAAACTTAAAAACCCTGGGGTACCTGGGTGTCTCAGTCAGTTCAGTGTCTGCAGCTCAGGTCATGATCCTAGGACTCTGGGATCAAGCTCCACGTGGGGCTCCCTTATCCGCAGGGAATCTGCTTGTTTCTGTCCCTGTCTGCTACTACCCCTCAAGTTCATTCTCTCTCTCAAATAAAATCTTAAAAAACAAAAAACAAAAATCCTGAAGAACCCATTTTGCTGTATTAGGTACATTGCTAGATACAGAGATATGTGGATACAGTCTACTAAGGCAAATAGAATCTACTGTAATTGGGGCGCCTGGGTGGCTCTGTTGGTTAAGCGACTGCCTTCAGCTCAGGTCATGATCCCGGAGATTCGGGATCGAGTCCTGCATCAGGCTCCCTGCTTGGCGGGAAGCCTGCTTCTCCCTCTCTCGCTTGTGCTCCCTCTCTCGCTTGTGCTCCCTCTCTCGCTTGTGCTCCCTCTCTCGCTGTGTTTCTCTGTCGAATAAATAAAAAATCTTAAAAAAAAAAAAAAGAATCTACCATAATTGCCTACTTAAGTACAATGTCTATGGTCAACTGCAAGACCAGAGGAGGGAGGTAATTGAAGAGAAGCCAAAGAAAACCCCATTCTCTCTGTTGTGCCAAAGCAGGGCACTATGACATCCTGCACTTAAGCATCTTCCCTTTAAAACTTACCTTTTGTTCACTCATCCATGTAACACTTAGTAAGGCAGATTCCATCCTATGCATTGTGATTGAAACAGACAACCCTCTTGACCCTCAAAGACTTAGACGACTCAAACCCAAGTTTACTTCAGATGTCCTTACCTTCTCATGCTCTGTTTCATCACTGCCCTAAACCTTTTTAGTCACCCTTGCAACTAATAGTTTTAATTATTGAGTCTTCAATCATTGTCTATTAAAATCAGGCCTTATGCCTCTATTTCAATTAGGAACAGAAAATGCAGGAAAGCTACAAATGTAGGAAATTTGCAAAGAGTAAATATTTGGTGTCTGGAATCAACCTGAGATAAAATGGCAAAGCAGGCAAAATGAAGGTCTCTGAATACATCATTGCCTTTTCTGTCCTTTGCAGAAAGGTCTCTCAGTGCTATACTCAATACTGTCCAAAACCTTAATGGTATAATTCTGATCAATGTGCTATTTTCTTGGGCTGCCTTGGTGCCTCAGTCAGTTAGACATCTGCTCTTGGTTTTGGCTCAGATCATGTCAGAGTCGTCATATCAAGCCCTGCCTCATTTGGAGCTCAATGAGAAGCCTGTATCTCCCCCTCTCCCTCTGCGAGGTCCTTCTCTAAAATAAATAAATCTTTGAAAAAAAAATGCAGTTTTTAAAATTTCTTATCATGAAGGAGAACATTTTTAAGCTGAAATAATGCATCTCTCTAAAGAGAATATTATTAAGACCAGGTTGCTGTTCTCAGATACAAAAAATAATCTCTTCCTTTAAATCAGAATATGGCACAGACTTCTATCAGCAATGCACTGGAAGACCATGTAATTTGAATGCACTTAATGTTATGAGATGGGGCTAAATATAATTTAAGGGAAAGAATCTATGTTTTCTTTCTTGAGTTTAAGCTTACCTGGTCACATGGCATATACAATCAGGCACAAAATAACTAACATTAAATATTAATATTTACATTATACACATAAATAAACACAAGTACTTCCTAATCACTACTTCATTTAATAAGCCTTTACCATATATCTACCACTTGCTACGTGCTATGGAAAGCAGTAGCCATGGAGAGCTAATGACTGATTCTCTAAGACATTCACCATGGTCATCAGATGGTTAACTCAGTAAGATTTCCAGGAGTGAGTTGAAAATCATACCCGCGGGAGGGGAGGAGGAGCAAGATGGCAGAAGAGTAGAGACCTAGATATCATCAGGTCACAGGAGTTCAGCTAGATAATTATCAAACCAGTCGGAACACCTACAAACTCAACAGGAGATCGAAGACAAGAAGAGGAGCAATTCTAGGAACAGAAAAGCAGCCACATTCTGGAAGGTAGGACACACAAACAAGTGAATCTGAGGTAACATTTGGGAAGACAGTCTGCAGGAGAAGGGGCCGACTCCCGGCTAGCAGTAGAGCAACAGACCACAAAATCAGAATCTTTAGAAGTCTGCTCCACTGAGGGACATCACCCCAGAGGATAAACAGGGAGCGGAAACCTTATGGGGACAGTGTGGTCTCAGGACCTGTGGGGTCACAGAAGGACCCGGGGTGCCTGGGTGCGGCAGAACTCCCAGGTATTGGACTGGGGAAGCCAGCTGCAGAGATGGAGCCGAGGAGTGGGCTCTCAGCTCAGGGTTACCTTAAACCATGATCTGAGGTGCAGTCAGGCCACTGCTCTTTGAGCAGAGACCCCAGAAATGAGAGATTCGGGGAGACCCCCTCCTTCCTCCACCAAGAGGGGCAGCGTGAGAGCACACTGCAGGAATCTGCTAGGTTTGGAGACTCCAAACATGGCTGAGAGCCAGAGATAGAAACACTCGGTCACAGGCCTGGTGAGCACGGAGCTGATCGGCATGATTGATTGCTTTCTCTGAGGGCACACTGAGGAGCAGGGCCCCAGGCTCTCAGCTCCTCTGGGTCAGAGACTGGGAGGCTGCCATCTTCATTCCCATCCTCTAAAGCCCAACGGAAAGCGATGAGGGAATAAAAGCTACAAAGAGTGAACCTGAGCAGTTGCTTAGCCTGGCCCCGGGCAAGGGCAGGGCAGTTGCGCCTCCAGGAAGAACCTTTGAGAATCACTGCAACAGGCCCCTCTACCAGAAGATATGCAAGAACTACCAGCCAAGACTGTGCTCACAGATCAATGAGAACTGTGGAACTCCAGAGCTAGGGGAATGCCCCACATAGAATTCATAGCTTTTCCCCCAAGATCCTTTAGTCTTTCAAAGTTAAATTTTTTAAAATTATTTTTTCCTTATTCTATTTAATTTTTCCTATTTCCGATTTTAATGCTTTTGAACTATCAATACCTTTTTTTAAAATAAACATTTTATTTTCATTGTTTTAGTCTTATTCTTTCCCTTCATTGTATTTAAGTTTATTTTTTGTATACATATAGGTTGTTCTTTCTTTAAAATACTGGGATACAGTTTCTTCTGATAAAAATATACCCTAAATCTAGCATATGGCTTTGTTCTAGTCTCTAGCCTCATCACAGTCTTTCCTCTTTTTTTCTTTTTTCAACCAACTTATCAATTCCTCTTTTACAATCTTTTTTAATTTTAATATTTACACTCAAATCCCATCATATATATATATATATATATATATATATATATATATATATATATATAAAGTTTTTCTTTCTTTAAAATTTTGGGAGATATTTTCTTCCAACACACCAAAATACACCCCAAATCAAGTGTGTGGATCTCTTCTATTCACCAGTCTAATCACTATATATATACACACATAAATCACTATATATACAGAGAGAGAGAGAGAGAGAGAGATTTTTTTTTTCCTTTCTTCTCCCCCCGGTTTCTGGTCTCTTCTGATTTGGTTAGTGTATATTTTTCTGAGGTTGCCGCTACCCTTTTAGTATTTTGTTCTCTCATTCATCTACCTCTTATCTGGATAAAATGACAAGGCAGAAAAACTCACCTAAAAAAACAAAACAAAATAAAACAAGAGGCAGTACCAACAGCTAGAGATCTAATCAAAAGGGACAATATTAATATGTCAGAACTAGAGTACAGAATGATGATTATTAAGGTACTAGATGGACTTGAAAAAAGCATGGAAGATACCAGAAAATCACTTTCTGGAGAAATAAAAGAACTAAAATCTAACCAAGTTGAAATCAAAAAAGCTACTAATGAGGAACAATAAAAAATGGAGGCTCTTACTGCTAGGATAAATGAGGCAGGAGAGAGAATTAGTGATATAGAAGACCAAATGATGGAAAATAAAGAAGCTGAGAAAAAGAGAAACAACTACTGGACTACGAGGGGAGAATTCGAGAGATAAGTGGTACCGTAAGATGAAACAAGATTAGAATAATTGGAAACCCAGAAGAAAGAGAGAGAGGGGCAGAAGGTATATTGTAGTAGATTATATAGCAGAGAATTTCCCTAATTTGGTGAAGGGAACAAGCATCAAAATCCAGGAGGCACAGAGAAGCTCCTCAAAAAATAAATAGATAGATAGATAGATAGATAGATAGATAGATAGATAGATAATAGATAAATAAATAAAAATGGCTTCTCCCTCCATCATCTAATTCTCCATCATCTAATAAAACTTACAAATCTCAGTGGGAAAGAGAAAATGATGAAAGTAGCTCAGGAGAGGAGGTCTATAAAATACAATAGCAGAAATATTAGATTGGCAGCACACCTATCCACAGAGACCTGGCAGGCCAGAAAGGACTGGCATGATACATTCAGGGCACTAAGTGAGAAAAATATGCAGCCAAGAATAGTATATCCAGCAAACAGTCATTGAAAATAGGAGAGATAAAAATCTTCCAGAACAAACAAAAACTAAAATAATTTGCAAACACCAAACCAGCCCTATGAGAAATATTGAAAGGCATCCTCTAAGCAAAGAGAGAGCCTAAAAGTAACAGAACAGAAAGGAACAGAAACAGTATACAGTAACAGTTATCTTACAGGCAATATAAGGCACTAAATTCATAACTTTCAAGTTACCTTGAATGTAAATGGGCTAAATGCCCCAATCAAAAGACACAGGGTATCGGGATGGCTCAAAAAACCAAAACCCATCGATACACTCTCTCCAAGAAACTCATTTTAGACTCAAAGATACCTCCAGATTTAAAGTGAGGGAGTGGAAAACAATTTACCATGCTAATGGACATGAAAAGAAAGCTGGTGGCAATGCTTATATCAGATACATTAGATTTTAAGCCAAAGACTATAATAAGATGAGGGAGGACACTATATCATACTTAAAGGGCCTGTCCAACATGAGGATGGAACAATTTTAAATATCTATGCCCCTACCTTGGGAGCAGTCAATTATATAAACCAATTAATAACTAAATCAAAGAAACACATTGACAATAATATAATGGTAGTAGGGGACTTTAACATCCCCCTCACTGAAACAGACAGATCATCTAAGCAAAAGATTAACTAGGAAATAAAGGCTTTCAAGGACACATTGGGCCATATGAACATCACAGATCTATTCAGAACATTCTATCCCAAAGGAACAGAATACACATTCTTCTCTAGTACACATGGAACATTCTCCAGAATAGATCACATCCTAGGTCACAAATCAGGTCTCAACAGGTACCAGAAGATTTGGATCATTCCCTGCATATTTTCAGACCACAGTACTATAAAACAGGAACTCAACCACACAAGGAAAGTTGGAAAGAACTCAAATACCTGGAGGGTAAAGAACATCCTACTAGAGAATGAATGGATCAACCAGGAAACTAAGAAAGAATTTTAAAAATTCATGGAAACAAATGAAAATGAAAACATAACTTTTCAAAATCTTTGGGACGACACAGCAAAGGCGGTCCTGAGAAGAGAGTAAATAGCAATACAAGCCTTTCTCAAGAAATAACAAAGTTCTCAGGTACACAACCTAACCGCATACCTAAAGGAGCCGGAGAAAGAACAGCAAAGCAAGCCTAAACCCAGCAGGAGAAGAGAAATAATAAAGATCAGAGCAGATATCAATGAAATAGAAACCAAAAGAACAGTAGAACAAATCAACAAAACTAGGAGCTGGTTCTTTGAAAGAAAGAATTAACAAGATTGATAAACCCCTGGCCAGATTTATCCAAAAGAAAAAAGAAAGGACCCAAATTAATAAAATCATGAATGAAAGAGGAGAGATCACAGCCAACACCAAAGAAATATACACAATTTTAAGAACATATTATGAGCAACTATATGCCAGCAAATTTGACAATACGGAAGAAATGGATGCATTCCTAGAGACATATAAACTCCCAAAACTGAACCAGGAAGAAACAGAATACCTGAACAGACCCATAACTAGTAAGGAGATTGAAGCAGTCATCAAAAATCTCCCGAAAAAACAAGAGCCCAGGGCCAGACAGCTTCTCAGGGGAATTCAATCAAACATTTAAAAAAGAATTAATACCTATTCTTCTGAAACTTTTCCAAAAAATAGAAATGGAAGGAAAACTTCCAAACTCATTTTATGAGGCCAGCATTACCTTGATCTCCAAACCAGACAAAGATGCCATCAAAAAGAATTACAGACCAATATTCCTGATGAAGACAGATGCAAAAATTCTCACCCAAATACTAGCCAATAGGATCCAACAGTACATTAAAAGCATTATTCACCACAACCAAGTGGGATTTATTCCTGTGCTGCAAGGTTGGTTCAACATCTGCAAATCAATCAATGTAATACAGTACATTAATAAAAGAAAGAACACAAACCATATGATCCTCTCAATGGATGCAAAAAAAAAAAAAAGCATTTGATAAAGTACAGCATCCTTCCTTGATTAAAACTTCACAGTATAGGGATAGAGGGTACATACCTCAATATCATAAAAGCCATCTATGAGGAAGCCACAGTGAATGTCATTCTCAATGGGGAAAAACTGAAAACTGAAAGCTTTTCCCTTTTAAGGTCAGGAACACGGCAGGGCTATCCACTATCAACACTGCTATTTCACAGAGTACTAGAAGTCCTAGTCTCAGCAATCAGACAACTAAAAGAAATAAAAGGCATCCAAATCAGCAAAGAAGTCAAACTCTTACTCTTTGCATATGTTACAATATTTTATGTGGAAAACCCAAAAGACTCCACTCCAAAACTGCTAGAACTCATACAGGAATTCAGTAAAGTGTCAGGATATAAAAATCAATGCAGAGAAATCAGTTGCATTTCTATACACCAACAAGACAAAAGAAAGCGAAATTAAGGAGTCAATCCCATTTACAACTGTACCAAAAACCATAAGACACCTAGGAATAAACCTAACCCAAGAAGTCAAGAATCTGTACTCAGAAAACTATAAAGTACTCATGAAACAAATTGAGGAAGACACAAAGAAATGGAAAAACATTGCATGCTTATGGATTGGTAGAATATTGTGAAAATGACTATGCTTCCTAAAGTAATCTACACATTCAATGCAATCCCTATCAAAATACCATCAATGTTTTTCAAAGAAATGGAACAAATAATTTTAAATTTTATATGGAACCAGAAAAGACACTGCATAGCCAGAGGAATGTCGAAAAAGAAAATCAAGGTTGGTGGCATAATAATTCCAGACTTCAAGCTCTATTACAAAGCTGAAATCATCAAGACAGTATGGTACTGGCACAAAAACAGGCACATAGATCAATGGAACCGAATAACAAGTCCAGAAATGGACCCTCAACTCTATGGTCAACTCCTCTTCAACAAAGCAGGAAAGAATGTCCAGTGGGGGAAAAAAAAAAACAGTTTTTCCAACAAATGGTGCTGGTAAAATTGGAGAGCCACATGTAGAAGAATGAAACTTCCTTATACCACACACAAAAATGGATAAAAGACCTCCATGTGAGACAGGAATCCATCAAAATACTTAAGAACACAGGCAGCAATCTCTTTGACCTCAGCCGCAGCAACTTCTTCCTAGAATCACCACCAAAAGCAAGAGAACAAGGAAAAAAAATGAACTCTTGGGACTTCATAAAGATAAAAAGCTTTTGCACAGCAAAGGAAACAGTCAACAAAACCAATAGACAACCGACAGAATGGGAGAAGATATTTGCAAATAACATATCAGATAAAGAACTAGTATCCAAAATCTATAAAGAACTTATCAAACTCAATACCCAAAGAAAAATAGCTCAATCAAGAAATGAGCAGAAGATAGGAACAGACATTTCTCTAAAGAAGACATCCATATGGCCAACAGAAACATGAAGTGCTCAATATCCCTCAACATCAGGGAAATACAAACCAAAACCACAGTGAGATACCATCTTACACCGATCAGAAGGGCTACAATTAAAAAGTCAGGAAATGACAGATGTTGGCCAGGATGCGGGGGAAAGGGCAACCCTCCTACACTGTTGGTGGGAATGCAAGCTGGGTGCAGACACTCTGGAAAACAGTACAGAGATTCCTCAAAAAGTTGAAAATACTAGCTACCTAGTATTTTCAAGAATCTGTACTCATATTCTAGCTACTAGCTAGAATACTAGCTACCCTACCACTCAGCAATCTCACTACTGGGATTTATCATAAAGATACAAATGTAGTGATCCAAAGGGGCACATACACCTGTTTGTATTTATAGCAGCAATGTCCACAATAGGCAAACTATGTAAAGAACCTAGATGTCCATCAACAGATGCAGATGAACTGATAAAGATGTGGTGTACACACACACACACACACACACACACCGGAATACTATGCAGCCATAAAAAAGAATGAAATCCTGCCATTTGCAACAACATGGGTGGAACTGGGGGTATTATGCTGAGCAAAATAAGTCAATCAGAGAAAGACAATTATCATATGTTCTCTCTGATATGAGGAATTTGAGAGGCAGGTTAGGAGGTTTGGGGGGGATAGGGAGGGGAAAAGATGAAACAAGATGGGACTGGGGAGGGAGACAAACCATTTAAGAGACTCAATCTCAGAAAACAAACTGAGGGCTGCTGGGCTGTTGGGGGGGTGGGAGAGGGATAGGGTGGCTGGGTTATGGGGGGAAAAAATCCAATCACTCTTCAATTTCAAAACTCCAGAAAGAAAAAAAAAGTCATACATGCTGGAGATACAGGTCAGTTATAAAGAGAAGTAGAAGGGTCATCTACCCTACACCGGTATCTCTGGTGGTGGCTATTTGTGCCAACATGAAGGAAAGCTTCAGGAGCTGCTAAAGCAGTCTTAAAGAAACAAAAGGCCAGAAAGGAGAGGGAGGCAGAGGAAAACATCTGAAAAGGTACAGATCAAAGAAAGAACAAATGTATCAAGTACAGAAATAACAACTACAACTGTGTATGGCTAGAGCACAGGGAGTGTGTGTGGGAGACAGTTAAAAAATACCCAAGCGTCAGGTCACATGCCATATAAGGAGTTTGGGCTTTATCTTCTTTAGTACAAACTGTAGGGAACTGCTGAGAAAACTTAATTAGGAGAAAGGTACATTTGAATTTCAGCAAGACCACTCTAATCATAGTGTTAACAACTCATTATAGAGGAAGAGAAAATAAAATGGCTCCAGCAATAATCTAAAGGTAAAGGTTGAAGGCCTAACTAAGGCAGGAACTAAAGACAAACAGTGATAATTAAAAGGAAAGGCCAGATCAGAAACATAATCAACAGAAAATAGAGGCTTATTCGTGCGGCAATGGAGGTGAGAAAGTAAGGTGAGGAAATGGGAAGAATTCAACCAGATTCCCCAAGTTCTAACTTGGGGGCAAAAGAGAATCCAAATATTAAACGTTAACTAGGCATCTACTGCATCCGCGGCTTGTACACAGCGCCCCCTTCTGGACAGCCTTGCCCCTCGCTGCACAGACACACAATACAGGCATGCGGATCCACCTCCCTCTTATCTAAAGAACAGATCCTCCTTAGATTTGCATTTCTTACAGGTCTAGAGAGAAGAGAGATCAATACAAATACCTGATTTAATATTTAAATAAATGATATTTAAATAAATGAGATTTATTTAAATATTAAATCAGGCATTTGTATTGATTTGGGAATATTTTTGTTTGGGAGGTCTTGTTCCAGGAAGGCAATAATTGGAGTTCTTAAAAAAAAAAATAATAAAAAGAATCAGAAAATATTTAACAATGTAATTCAAGGATATTGAAAGAAAATCTATTTTACTCTATAGGTTCAAAGAATACACTGTTTTCTAGGAAAGTAACTCAGGAAAACAGTGAACCCTGGGACATAACATGATAGTTCTAACACTGTAAAAATAGAAAAATGTATTTGGTAAATTACACAAGAAAGAATATTAAGGGGGAAAAAACGAAGTGGCTCGTCACTGGCTACCTCAAATCATAGTCCAAAGAATGATCGAACGATGCTTGCAGAATTCATCAAACACATGTATAACACAAAAAAGAAAATAGGAGTGTTTATACTTTGCCAAGCAGTATGTGAGTAAAAAAAAAAATAATAATAATAATATAAGTATGGGTTTTTTGTTTCATCTTGTTTTGTTTTTTAGATTTGAGGAAGAGAGAGAATAGTGTGTCCACATGAACGGGGGGGGGGGGGGAACTCCCCACTGAGCCCAGAGCCCAATGTGCAGCTTCTTCCCAGGACCCAGATATCATGACCTGAGCTAAAGTCAGTATCAACTGACTGAGCCACCCAGGCATCCCCATACATGTTTTAATAAGCAAAAATATTTAGTAACATCTTTCCATTAACACTTATAATTGAAACTATTAGAGCCATACAAGAGATGAATGGGAAAAGTACAATTAATGATTACCAATGGGCATTAAATCTGTTTAACCATAAGAATTAAGGCTAAAATGAATTCTGGATTATGGTAATAAAAGAATGCGAATTCTGTCACAAACATTCAAAAAGGAAGTTAAAAAATGATCTAAAAATTCTGTCTAAAAGTTCTCATTTTCTTTCCTTTAGAGCTCTGGGATACACCTGATCATTTAAATTGAACAATGGTGGCTTTTAAGTGTTTTTATCCAGTAAAAAGGTAAATATTATTGAGCCTAAAAAAAATTGAAAATACAGTGATTTCCACATTGATCACATTAGAGAGTTAAAAATACCATTTAATGTGATATAATTACAAATAATTCATAAACCTGTAGTTTAACTACTGGACTGGTAATAAAAAATATAACTTTAGTAGTAAAACTGATCAGAAAAGATTAAAATATAACTTTTCTTCTATTAATGGAGGACTTAATGTTTTTCACACAATTTTTGCATAGTTCATAAAAAAGAAATTTGATTCATATATTTTGGGGAGAAAATGCAGAAATTAAATTGTGCTTGGGTGTTTCTTGACTATGAGTGCTTATTTCTCTTTCATCAAATATGGTCTTGTCAATGTACTCTGTAACACTTCCCACTGGTCAAAGAGTCCTGAACATGTTTGGTTTTTGTTTTGTTTTGTTTTGTTTGTTTTTCAAGATTTTATTTGACAGAAAAAAAACACAGCTAGAGAGGGAACACAAGCAGAGGGAGTGAGAGAGGGAGAAGCAGGTTTCCTGCAGCGCAGGAAGCCCCATGTGGGGCTCGATCCTGGAACTCCGGAATCATGACCTGAGCAGAAGGCAAGATGCTTAACGACTGAGCCACCCAGGTGCCCCCTACACGTTTTTTTTTTTTTTTTTTAAATATAAATAGATAGTGATAAGGAACCAAATGAAGTGACAATATAGCATTCTAAGGTCTAATATCAGCATTTGGCTTAAGTGGATTTAGTCTGAAAACTTAAATCTTGGCAATACTTTCACCCCATTTGAGCTTCAAGATGTTTTATTGCCAGCATTCAGTCAGATGTTAGTCAACCACACAGATCATAAATTTGGTATTTGCTCAAACTGTGGAAAAAGCCAAGGTGCCCTTCAATAGATGAATGGATAAAGAAGATGTGGTACATATACACAATGGAATACTACGCCTCCATCAGAAAGGATGAATACCCAACTTTTGTAGCAACATGGCCTGGATTGGAAGAGATTATGCTGAGTGAAATAAACCAAGTGAGAAAGTCAAGTATCACAGGGTTTCACTTACTTGTGGTGCGTAATGAGTAATATAGAGGACAGTAGGAGAATGAAAGGAAATGGGAAATAGGGTAAATCGGTGAAGGAAACAAAACATAAGAGACTTTGGACTTAAACTGAGGGTCTTGGAGTGGAGGGGGTAGAGGGATGGGAGAGGCTGGTGGTGGGTACTAAGGGCACATATTGCATGGAGCACTGGGTGTGGAGTATAAACAATGAATCTTGGAACACTGAAAATAAATTAAGTCAAATAACTAAATAAATGAATAAATAAGAAAAAAAATTGGTGTTTGCTCAGGACCATTCCACTACCATATAGTGTCCTAGGAGCCAGTTGTCTCCTTTGTGATACATAGACTTTGTATCCAAAACTGAAACCAATCAACAGTAGACCAAATCTGCATTCTTCTTTCCTGAGCAAATGGTTTTCTAAGCATTATTTCTAAGGGTCCCCAAGGTCAATTTAATTCAACATTACAATTAAAAAATAAGCAATGTTATTTTACTGTCTTTATCATGAGCCTTGGGCATCATACTAGTCTGAACATGCCAAGGGGACAAGGTTGGAGACTCTTCATGCCCACCCCAGCATTTCATGAAAAATGACAAAGATCACAGTCCTTAGCACCTGTCATGATATGAAATCTCAGTGTGCTTGTGTGAAAGGCCTACATCTGAATAAGCAGCAAAAGAATAAAATCTTTTAATTAAATTATGACTTGAGAGTTGAATTTGTAGTACAGGATAAATGTTTTCTTCAAACAGCAAATCCTTACTTCTAATATTTAAGACCATCCCATTGTTTATAATTACACAGAGACAACTTTTTATCAGTTTAAACTCACTTATAAATGTTGACACATAGAAATTTGGCAGACACGGGTAGTTTTAGTTTATAATACATTTATATTTTATATATATCTATATAGAAAGGAAAATCTGTAGATTCTTAAATAAGAAAAACCTTTCAAAAGAGTAGGAAAACAGGGGCACCTGGGTGGCTCAGCTGGTTAAGGGACTGCCTTCGGCTCAGGTCATGATCCTGGAGACCGGGGATCGAGTCACACATTGGGCTCCCTGCTCGGCGGCAAGCCTGCTTCTCCCTCTCTCACTCCCCCTGCTTCTGTTCCCTCTCTATCTATGTTTCTCTGTCAAATAAATAAATACAATCTAAAAAAAAAAAAGAGTAGGAAAACAAATTGAAAACACTCGATCATATTTGATCATAAAATATATCAAATGGCTACCTAAAATTATCATAAGCATAAATAACAGTTGGCATATATAATGGCATTATTTTAAATACCATACGTGGTTCAAGGCAATAACCAGCTGTTAATGTCATTATACTCCCTACATAACCTACTAAAATTATTTTTCAGTGTATTCAGTAATTACTTCTGGCATATATTCCAAGTTCTATAACTTGTTCTCTTCTATTTCGAGAACTTTCCATCAGATTACATTTTCCATGATGTAAAAACCTACAACTCCCTTACTGGAATCCATAGAAATGGCCAATTTCTGTATCCTTTCTCCCTCTGCTTTATCTCATATAGCCTTATACTGTTATAAATGGTTATCTGAATTTCAGTGGAAACCAAAGTGATGTATCTTTACCACAATCTCAGCGGATAGTAACTCTACTGTTCCTAGCTGAGGACTGTGATCTTTGTCATTTCTTATGAAGGAAAACCCACTGATTTAAGAAATATTAGCTTTAGCCAAGATATAACTAGTGTCAACAGGAAACTTTCTCAGGGAGAAAAATAAATGGTTCCTCATCTTAAAATGGCAGTATTACAATAAAGTCAGGATTTATTTGGAGAAGGGTTCTGAGCCCTTGGTCAGTGACTCTTAATTTGCTGTATTTCTCTCCTTTCATCCTAGAGGTGAAACCTAGAGGTATAGTATTCCATTGTGTCTATGTACCACATTTTATTTAACAGATTCATTATACATGTATTGGAGTCAAAGCAGCACCCTAGATTTTCAAGTGTTTGGAATTTGGCATTGTGCACTGGGGCATAATAAGAGGAATCCAGAACCATCCAAAGCACACTTAATATATAATTTCCTTGGCAATGGTTATCTAGATTATTTAAAGATCAAGTCATTTGGAATAAGATTTTGCCAGAACCTTCTGATTCTATAAATTCTGACTCCATCTAGTGAATCCAGGGGAAAACAGTTCCCTTCCCAACTAAAGGGATCTTTGAAGGTCTGGACTTCACCATGGAACCCATGCATGTTCAGGATTTCAGAGGACTACATGTGTTATCCTATTGCCATTCACACACACACACACACACACACACACACACACGAGTTTTGACATGATGGCTGCATTTGTAGATGATGCTCCTTCCATATCTGAATGCAGAAGAGGCCTTTTTTTTTTTTTAAGGTGGATGATACACTCTGCTTTTTGCAATTGGAGACAGCATTTACTAACATTCTAGTCATCAAGAAAAATCAAGTTCAAAATAGAAATTAACTGGCATATTACCCTAAGTTCATTATTTCTAGACTCTAAGCTTATTTTTCTTACACAAATATATTGCTTGAAAGTGTCTATAAAAATCTGAAACCTTTAGTCATTAGCTATCTTTTCTTTGTTTAAGAAAAATGAAGTCTAGTTCATTGTCACTGAGTTCGGTGTAATAAACATTTCTTTCTGAAGGATAAACAAGTTCATTCAAGAGATTACATTCCTTAGAATTTTTAAGTTAACTTCATTTTCAATCGCTTAAAAATTATCTTACATTATCCTTATATTGTGACATATACATTACTTTCTTATAAAATATAGCATAAGCCACACACAGAGGTATTAATGAATACAATCATGATTCCTTTGAAAGGATACCAAGAACATATTCTAAAGAACTGGTGAGGGAGCAGAAAACAGGTAATCTCATAAGCTGTTGGTGGGAGCTTATGATAGTATAGACTTTTTGGAAAGCAACGTGGTTGTAACAAAATTTAATGAGTGTATATGCTTTGACCCAAAAATTCTACAGTTTGAAGTCCATCAACCATTATGGAGGCATAAAATGATGACATAATGACATATGCACAATATATGAAAATATATTACTGCATTAATACTAATAGCGTAACTTAACTTTTATGGGTATTAATTCAGGAAGATGGTTAAATCCCTATTAAGGAATAACAAAGCAGTTAACTACAATGAAGTAGAGCTATATTTACTGACAGGGAAAGATATTCAAGATGCATTGTTCAATGAAGAATCTAAGGCCAAATTACCAAGTAACATATCCAGCATGATCTCATTTACGTAAAAACTAAGACTATCAATTCACCTGCCTACGCGTGCGCGTGCGCGCGCTGTGTGTGTGTGTGTGTGTGTGTGTGTGTGTGTGTGTGTGAAACAAGTCTTGCAGGATACTACAAACTATGGTTATCTGTAGCGAAGACAGTAGAATGGGGAGGAGAGGGGAATGTGCAGACCAGGAAAGAGGTAAGAACAGGAACTTTCACATTTTACATTTTGTATTTCACATTTAGCCTTTTGTATTATTTCAGTGTTTTACAATAAACATGGATTCTGTATCTCTTCAAAGTTTAAAGGGCAAGCTCACAGGAGCAAGGCAATGACTGTAACTTTTTCTTTTTCTTTTTAAGATTTTATTTATTTATTCGACAGAGAGAGATCACAAGTAGGCAGACAGGCAGGCAGAGAGAGGAGGAAGCAGGCTCCCTGCTGAGCAGAGAGCCAGATGCGGGCCTCGACCCAAGGACCCTGAGATCATGACCCGAGCCGAAGGCAGAGGCTTTAACCCACTGAGCCACCCAGGCGCCCTGAACTGTAACTTTCTAGTCACAAAATCATACAGTTATAATTCAACATAACCACATGAAGTATGCTGAGGAAGCAGAACTAACACCCAAACTGAAAGGAGTGATAGTCCTACAGTATGAGTTAGTTAGTCTGACACCTTGAGACAGAAATCAACAGTTACTTTCTATGAATCTATAGTCTGAGTTTTATTTCAAAAGAAAAAACAAAATTAAAAGCAGCTCCTCGTGTGCTTATGGGCTTAATAGGAGGTGAGGAAGCAGTCTATACAATACGGCAGCACCCAACAGCCTACATAGTAAGCATTCTAGAACTGCTAGTACCCTGTCTTCTTGTGACCTTTAAATTGCTATTTAATCTGAACCCATCTTTCCATTTTTATTTCTTACTCTTCCCTAAGACAGCAGCATGCTGTTCTTATCATGTACCTCTGCATTTCATGTACTTGTGTTCCCTCTTCAGTCAGCATTCCCTTTGGTTAGAGTTCTTGGACAACCCATTCCCACAATTTCCCTCCCAGAGGGTAGGTCCTTGATTTCATATTCATAGCATGTGATCTCTTATCCTGTATCATCACAATTTTTGGACTGAGCCCATCCTTTCTCTACCCTTTATCTAAATCAATTATATCCTCTGAAGAATTTCACCAAGATAGCAATATAGCCTCCAAGACTCCATCAATTACTAGCTATTCCTGGAGCTGGAAATCATGCGGAC
This sequence comes from Spilogale gracilis, assembly GCA_004023965.1. Lineage (NCBI taxonomy): Eukaryota > Metazoa > Chordata > Mammalia > Carnivora > Mephitidae > Spilogale > Spilogale gracilis. Next base: position 58,518 of record PITA01003674.1, on the reverse strand, counting down.
CCATGGAAGCCCTTGGGGCTATTTGTGCTTACTGATACAAAGGAGATTCGGAGTGCAGGCACTTAGAAACAGAAAAAGAACCAAATGAGGACAGTGAGAACAAGAGTAGAGGAAGAAGGAGAAGAACAGAGAAAGGAGGACAAGCACAGCTACTTTCTTCCCAAGGGATTTTTAGTTGTACCCTGAGAAAACCCAACAGTTCATTTCCTTTGGTTCCACTACCTATCACTGTAATTTTAATAAATATGTTGTTAGTGAAGCCAACATGAGAGGGTCTTGTCTTAGATAGCTGATAATGTCCCTTCAACTATCCTTTTATCAATTCCCTATCTCCCCATATTTCAAGGGTCAAATTCTTTGTTGAATCACATCCAAGGACAAAAAAAAACATAATTCCACTTTACAAAGATTATTCCTTCCCTGAACATACCACACAGTCTGTGCCTTACAAGTAAGCCTAGATGGGAACATTGTCCGCCTGTGATGCAATGACATTCACAGGCTATGAGAAACCAAGTTGAAACCTTCTTTAAGGCAGAGATAAACTGCTCCATTTCTCCAGTACTTTTCTGTATATTGACCACTCAGCAGGTATTTGATAAATAGGTTAACTAAGTTGCTGAGCCTATGTTCCAAAAATATAACTAAAGCTCACTCAACTTTAATAATTAAGGCATACGTTCCACAATTGAGAATCAATAAAAATATTTAAATGAGGGGTGCCTGGGTGGCTCAGTTGGTTAAGCGACTACCATCGGCTCAGGTCATGATCCCGCAGACCCAGGATCGAGCCCCGCATCGGGCTCCCAGCTCAGTGGGAAGCCTGCTTCTCCCTCTCCCACTCCCCCTGCTTGTGTTCCCTCTCTGGCTGTGTTTCTCTCTGTCAAATAAATAAAATAGTTAAAAAAAACATTTAAATGAAAGAGGAGGTCTCTAAAGAAATGTTATATACTAGAAAATGGCAATTTTGAAAAAAATGATTAAGCAAATATACACCGCTTACACATTTAGAGTTAAAGTACATGTGATAAGCACCAATTTCATGTTCAAAACCCAGATGCAATCTCATGAAAGAAGAATGCAATGTTGCTGTTGGTGTGTTATAATCTTTACACACAAATATTCTCCCAGGAACAGAATAAGATAGATTTTTTAAAATAAAATTACACTCATGACTATTAAAAGGAATTGTAGTCAGGTGAGTAATACAATTCATCCCAAACATATAGTCCGTGAGGATTTTCCAAATACATTACAAAATAAAAGGAATACAGTTAACATTTTGAAAATTATTCTCATCCTATTTTTCTTAAAACTTAATAACTAACCCTTCAAAATCACAAGTACTTTTAAAAGCCTGACAATTCAGGGCACCTGGGTGGCTCAGTGGGTTAAAGCCTCTGCCTTCTGCTCAGGTCATGATCTCAGGGTCCTGGGATCCAAGCCCTCATAGGGCTCCCTGCTCAGCAGGAAGCCTGCTTCTTCTGCTCTCTCTGCCTGCCTCTCTGCCTACTTGTGACCCCTCTCTCTGTGTCAAATAAGTAAGTAAAAAAATCTTAAAAAAAAAAAAAAAAAGCGTAACAATTCAGCAAGCTCAACAGAAGCATCAGCATTTGCCTTGACTGGAGAAAGTAAGTCTACCAACATAGTATAAATGGAGGGTAAAGAGTAATAAAAGAAGTGAGATGTCTATTAACCTATCTCCATTTTTTTTCTTTTTCTCTCAAACCATTCCTTCTTTCCATTACTAAAGATGATGTACATACAAGTTGATCACGTTATAGACCTAATGCCAATCCCAAGAAGCACACTGAGCTGAGTATAAAGAAATATCACTGAGAACAGATTGCCAAGCAGAAAATCCCCATAAACTAGCTCTTCATTTTACCCAAACTCTGACTCTCTATTTGCTCCATTATCATTTAACAATATCTCAACTTACTGCATGTGTATAGTTTACTCATCTCTTTTATTCTGATAGAGCACAAATGAGATAGGTCTTTGTCTTTGATCCATTGTTCTGGCATCAGGACTCAGCCTCTCAAGATATACTCTAGAAGGCAAATTAAGGAGGCAGATACCAGTTAAATTCTACTCTGCTATACATACAACTTCCCTCACTGCTGACTTGATTATAGCAGGTTATTAAAGTGTGAGACACACCCTACCTTGGGATTTAAAGAGGGCTAGCCAGCAATCAAGAATACTTGTTTAATTTCCCCATAAATGTTCATTAGTTTCCAATGGCATACCATATAGCATTCTCAGGTGTTAAGTACTACTCAAAACTATACATATTTTCTTATAGTCTATAGATAACTACTTGAAATGGTTGACCTATGGTTTACTGGTTTTTCCATTTTAAAGTTATTGTGCTTCTGCTAATACCTAGAAGTTGTGCTTCTGCTAATACCTAGAAGTTTAAGACCTGGTATGGCCATTCTTTTATCTAGGTCTATAATTGTTCTCAGACAGACATACAAAAGTGAAATATCAAACATTTGGATGTGTATTTATACCATAAAATAGGATCACAATGGTAACCAATGGCTAGAAGCTGCAGGGGACCTATTTTTACAAGAGTCAATGCACAGGTAATATTTGATCAGTCTGATTTTCTCCAAATCCTCCAACATAATCTTTCATGAAGTAAAATGAAAGTTTCCCCCATCAGTGGCACTGTTATGCCTTCCTATTATGTCATACTTCCACAATGTGCTTCTTACCTCCTTTCTAACTTTTTATCTTGCTCTTCATTTCTCACATTCCAACAGATAGAAACCACCTAGGTAGGAGATCCTCACTTTCTATTCCTATTCCTTTGGCATTTAATCTTTTTTATTCACTGTGTTAAATTAAAACGGAGACTGGGCTTGAGAATCTACCACACTGACATAGCCAGTTAACCCACATAAGCAAAACCTAATGTAGTATATTCTACAATACAAGTAAGACTTTTTTTAATTAGAGGCATTTACAAAAAAATAACCCAACAAGATTTAATCATTTTCCTAAAATGGTCTAAAATAATCACTCTACCCATATCCCTGCCACTTGAAAACATTCACTACTATAACCACTCACTTTAAAGGTTACATGGCTTCCACATTTTTAAGCAGTCCTGTGATAATATATCATTAAGCTACATCCTTTCAGTGTGATGACTCCCAATTCATAAACTGTTCTTTTATGCACAGTAAACTCTTACCAGAACCGTAATCGATCTGATTTTTAACACTAGCATGTATGTGTTCAAACCCTAGTCACCCCCCAAAGCCCCACTAAGGCACTGCCATTTTTATGAGATCATTTTTGAGTCCTTCATAATGAGAGCAGCTCTTTCTATCCCAAACTTCCAGGAACTTAGTTTACCTTTCTAACTGTTCACATCTCACACAGCAGAATGCAGTGACTAAGCCCAAGCTCTTAGTCAAATTCTAGTCAAATTCATCTGGATTCCATTTTATAGCCCACATAAGTAATCTTTTATAGGAAACCATAGGAATTACCTCTCAGATTTGCAGCCTTTTCAATTAAGTATTGAATTAAGACTTGCCATCGCCAGATAACAAAACTAATGCAAAATAAAAATTACTTTCTTATGGTCAATTAATAGATTCCCCTACAGGCAAAATTTAGAAATAATTAACTTGGGGACAATAAAAATATAGAATAGTACCTTTTTAAAAAGGTATTATGTCTTGTTATGAAATTGTTTTGCAAAGTTCCTTCATCTATGATTAATAAAACTGTACCAGTAATTTGGTGGAGAATCAATTACTTTATAACTTTTAAAAATTGTATTTTGTAATTTCTGTCTGTGGTTTCCATATTTAAATATAACATTTACTTGCTAACCCTCAAACATAGGAATGCTGATATTTTTGGAAAAGGCTGTATAAAAATGACATCTTTTCTACATTTTTTAAATTGAAGTATAGTTGACATAAATGTTATCATCTTCAGGTATCCCACATGGCGAATCAACAATTCTATGTATTTACAAAAATCAGTATGCTGAAATAGGTTTCGTTTCTACACACTAATACAGAAGGAGAAAAAGAGAAAGTAAGAAAACAATCCTGGGGCACCTGGCGGCTCAGTCCATTGAGCATGTGACACTTGATCTTGGGGTTGTAAATTCAAGCCCCACATTTGGTGTAGAGATTACTTAAAAATAAAATCTTTAAAGAAGGGGAAAAAAAATCCCATTTACAACTGCACCAAAAACTAAGAAACCTACCAATTAACCTAACCAAAGAGATGAAACACCTGTACTCTGAAAATTATAAAACACTGGTGAAAGAAATTGAAGACAACATAAAGAAATGGAAAGACATTCCATGCCCGTGGATTAGAAGGACAAATATTAAAATGCCTATACTACCCACAGCAATTGACACATTTAATGCAAAAATACTAACAGCATTTTTCACAGAGCTAGGACTGAAAATCCTAAAATTTGTATGGAACCACAGAAGACCCCAAATAGACAAAGCAATCATGAAAAAGAAAAGCAAAGTGGAAGTATCACAGTTCTGGACTTCAAGTTATATTACAAAGCTGTAGGAATCCAGACAGTATGGTACTGGCACAAAAATACACAAAATAGAAAACCCCTAAGTGATCCTACAACTATATGGCCAATTAATCTTTGACAAAGGAGGAAAGAATATCCGATGGGATAACAGTCTCTTCAAATAAGTGGTGTTGAGAAAACTGGTCAATATATGCAAAAGAATGAAACTGGACCATTTTCTTTCACTATATGCAAAAATACACTCAAAATGGATGAAAGACCTGAATGTGAGACATGAAATCCTAGAAGGGAGCACAAGCAGAAATGCCTGACTTTGGCTATAACAACATTTTTCTAGTTATATCTCCTGCAGCAAGGGAAATAAAAATAAACTGTTGGGACTACATCAAAATAAAGAGCTATCCACAGGAAAGGAAACAACAAAACTAAAAAGGCAACCTACTGATTGGGAGAAGATATTTTCAAATGAGATATACAATAAAGGATTAGTATTCAAATACATGAAGAACTGATACAACTTAACACCCAAAATGCAAGTAATCCCATTAAAAATGGGCATAATATGTGGACAGATTCCCAAAGAAAACATCCAAATGGCCAACAGACACATGAAAAGAAGTTCATTATCACTTAACATCAAAGAAATGCAAATCAAAAGTACAATGAGTTATCACCTCACACAGGTCAGAATAGCTAAAATCAACAACACAAGAAACAACAGGTATGGAGGAGGATGTGGAGGAAAAGGAATCCTTGTGCACTGTTGGCTGGAATGCAAACTGGTGCAGCCATTCTGGAAAACAGTATGGAGGTTCCTCAAAAATTAAAAAAATAGAACTACCCTACAATCTAGTAATTGTACTATTGGTCTTTACTAAAAAAAATACAAAAACACACATTTAAAGGGATACATGCATCCCAATATTTTTTTTAATAAAGATTATTTTAGAGAGAAAGACAAGAGAGCAGGAGTGAGAGCTGGGGGAGGGGCAGAGGAAGAGGGAGAAGCAGACTCCCCCTGAGCTGAGAGCCAGACATGAGGTTCAATCCTCATCCAGAGTACATACACATACAGAGTACAACAAGAATGTAGTGAATATTGTTAAATGGGTCTCCTAAAGTTCTTTAAATCTAACATGAATTTGACACTACCTTTTAGAAAGATAGATTAAATGGCAATGTGATGAATTATTTCAAGCCAGGGCAACCAAATAACTTGGAAACCAGTAACACGTATAGGTCCAACCACTATTTCAGTAATGGTATTTAAAATTAACAGGATTTGGGGCTCCTAGGTCGCTCAGTCATTAAGCCTCTGCCTTTGGGTCAGGTCATGATCCCAGAGTCCTGGGATGGAGCCTGTTCAGCGGAAAGCCTGCTTCTCCCTCTCCCACCTCCCCTGCTTCTGTTCCCTTTCTTTCTTTGTCTCTGCCAAATAAATAAATAAAATCTCTAAAAATTAATTAATTAAATTAACAGGATTCCTGGCCATGTCCTTCCACCACAGAATTTTGCCTAATAGAGGTCGACTAACTGATATGCCTTCTAACAGAATTTAGCAATGGAATCAGATGTTAATTAGCCTCACTCTGTCTTACAAAGGTTAAATGTCTAATTACTGCATTAACTTCTAGATAGTACCAAAGTACAAACAAACATTATAACATCACCTGGGGAATAATGTTCTAGCATTCATCTAATTGAAAGATTATCTTTGGAGTTTTAACTTTTAAAATTCAACTACTGTGTAAGCGTATTTATTAACAAGTAAAATTTTATGTACTTGAACCCAAAATATTCAGTATACTAACGAGATTTTCATGGTTTTCATTAGTATTCATTTCCTTTTTATATATAATTAAATTTTGAAAATAAAATCTTAATAAAATCAGGATATAAGATAGCTCTGGTTCAGCAGCAGAAGGCTGTGCTAGAATCAACACTAGATTGAGACTAGAAAGACCTGGGTTTTAAATGGATTAGTCATTTAATGAACTATGTATGGATTTTTATTTTAAAGATTTTATTTATTTATTTGACAGAAAGAAACAGCTAAAGAGGGAACACAAGCCGGGGGAGTGAGAGAGGGAAAAGCAGGCTTCCCACCGAGCAGGGAGCCCAATGTGGGGCTCGATCCCTGGACTCCGGGATCATGACCTGAGCAGAAGGCAGATGCTTAATGAATGAGCCACCCAGGTGTCCCACTATGCATGGATTTGTATAAAATGTCACCCCTCTATCCCCAATTCATAAAACAAGGAATTTTTCAAAGGAATATTTACCCATGAGGATCAAACAGAATGTTTTGGGAACACATTATATACAATACAAAGTACTCAAATATAAAGGATTATTGTTTTTTAAATCACATGGCCATTTTAAGTAGCTGAATGGAGAAAACACACGTATCCTGATAGTGAGGGAAGAAACTAAATCCTTCCATTTGAACCCACAGTCCCTGTACATACAATCTACAGGTTCATAAATAAGGTTCACTAAGATTATTTTGATGAGTCTTAATCTAGTAAGTTAAGTCTGCATCATTTTTCTGGAATTCAGTGAATAGGACAACATTAGTATAAAATGTCCTTTCACTTTGCCAATATGATGTACACAAGTTCAAAAGCTTTTAAACACCATGTTCTATGGTAATGCCTTAAAATGGAAAATTCCTTGAAGCAATTCTTGTCAACAGGGGCTTAGTACATTTTTCTTAAGGGGAGTACTAATGATAGAATCAAACATATGATTTGATAGTTTATCTGACAAATAATGAGAAATATCTAACCTAGCTAATATCTTTATCTAGGTTTCTTGGGGTCCAGTGAGGACATTTTAATAACTAAGTTTTCATTATGGATATAACTGCACACAGTAAGATTTCAGAAGATCATCCTCTTATCAAAGAAGTTACTAAATTAATACACTGAAATTGATCAGACCAGTGCTTAGATCTTAATAAGGGCTCAAGAAGTTGAGATCTTTACTATTCTCATCGATCTATTAACTATTTTTGTCTTCCTGGAGAACCACCACAGTCCACCGTGATGTCAGAATGCAATGGCAAAGATTAATCAATCTTCATATACTGTGTCTTATTGATCAGTAGAGTTTTATGCCTCCGATTCTGGAAAAGAGTTTGAACCTCAATGGCAGCAGTGGGAGGTTTCTCTCCCCCTTTAAACATATCAGGGCTGCCTCTAGATCAAGTGTTCTATATATTCCCTCATTCTGACATAGCTAAGATTAACCCATTATCATTGATCATTTGGACACTCATAAAAAGAATGATGGCTAGATCAAGAAAGACTACCTCCTGAGGTCTAGAAGTGTCAACTTATAATTATATCAGCAATATCATCTCAGGGTAGTCTATTACTTTTTTACTATTAGAAAAAATAAAAACAGGGATGCCTGGGTGGCTCAGTTGGTTAAGTGACTGCCTTCCGCTCAGGTCATGATCCGGGAGACCCGGGATCGAGTCCCACATCGGGCTTCCTGCATCGGGCTTCCTGCTCGGCGGGAAGCCTACTTCTCCCTCTCTCACTACCCCTGCTTGTGTCCCCTCTCTCGCTGTGTTTCTCTCTATCAAATAAATAAAATCTCTATTAAAAAAAAAAAGAAAAAATAAAAATAAAAACAGCTATGTTATTCACTAGACTTAGTAAACATGAAGAAACCAAAATTTTCCATTAACTGACATTTCAAATTAGAACATCTTTGGCTTTTTGCCAGATCCATCCTACATCTTTGCCCTCAAAGTTTTTCATACCCCCCTCCTTTTCCTTTTTCCTCCACCCCCTTTATCTTTGCTAGTTCCCAATTCCACCGTGGCTGTCATGCCTCCCTGATGCCTGGAATTGTGCCTTGTTGCCATGGAAATAATCACTTTAAAAAACAATACAATACAAAAAGTAAGTAATAATGAGAGCTTTGGCAGCCTGTACCATAGCCAGAAAAGGAAAGGAGAGCCAGAAATAGAACTCAGTGTTACTGTCATTAACAACTACTCCCTTGATCAAACCATTAGACCACTAGTTTTCCCTTTCCTTTCTTCACTCTTTTCATATATACACTCCCAAGTGATATCAAGCAGCATCTGATTTGAGATGTGCAGATTGCTTGTTGCTGCAAGGAATAATTTGCCACATTATATAATAAAATAATAACCATGGGAATTAGCATATGGACCTTGAAAAAATTATAGGGTATCATAAAATTGACAGGCTGTTCCAGTAAAAAACCCTGCATATTCAGGGTTCTTGCCATCTGAAGACTTCTAAAATATATACAATAAAAATACAGAGAAATATACATATACTAAAACAGTAGATTTGTATTTCTTCTTTTACTTCCATCACTTAAGTTATGAGTAATCCCGTATTAATTGTGGAGCAATGTGGAACAGAGTTAGAGTAAACATACCCCTCAATTGACAGTAATGTCATACTGTTGTTCAAATCATTTTTGTAAAGAATATGAAGTTTTTGTAGGTCTTTAGAGGAAAGCCTATGAAACTTTCCAAGCACAGAAAAGCACAAAGGAACATATAAAATACAAACCACAAATTTTAAACACTGCCCCGAGGATTTGGGAAATGGAGTCATGTGGGCTGATAAAGTATCTTTAAAGGGGTCATTTACTTAAATATGTAAGGACATTTATGACTAAAGATGGGCTGTGGGGCGATTATAATGATAGCTATGACCTCCTCTGGGAACTGAAACATCCCTTCAGGAGTTTATAGTCCACTGACTATGGCAAATCGCTAAATGTAACCTCAGTTCATCACGATAAATGCTACACTGGCAATATGGAGAAGCAGGAGCTGGTTAAAAGTTCATACAGGTGGGAATGAAAAGGCATGGGCAAGTCCTCTTAGGTCCTTGTATTAATGAAAAGGATCTTGTACGAACAGCATTTATGAGGAAATAGAGTAGTGACCACTACTTTAGAGAACATTAGAAGATCACTAACCAGAAGACCAACATTGTAAGACTTAGAAATGCAGTAATGAAAACAACCATCAAGTAAGGCTATGCTTAGAATAGAGGAGATACCAGTTAAAACAAAGGAAATGAGGCAAAGAAAAAAAATAGTGAAGCATCACAGATGCATAATAGGTATAATTAGGGAATAAAATCTATGGAGCAAGAGTATTTGGAGTAGAAGTGTTTCCTCTGTAATACTGTAATACTCAGATAAGCAAGAGTAAAACGACCAATTCTAACCTGTCTCATAAATGAAACACGATTTAAATTAGAATCGGAAGTGTGCCATTCTTCTTTAATATTTATTGAACACCCACAGTGCTCTAACTACTCAAATCCTCATTGGAATGGTAATAGAAGCCAGGGTAATAGATGAAAAGGGTAGAAAAGAGAAACAATGGGACAAGACTGAGTGGAAAGATAGGTGATATCAATCAGTTACAAGACATTTATTAGGCCTCTATTACAAACATGTCTGTAAGGCATGTTGTTAGCCCCTTTGGGGAGTAGAAAAGATTTAAGTATTCTAATAGAGGGACTCCTAGATGGTTCAGTCAGTTAAGTGCCTGCTTTTCAGGTCAGGATCTCGGGGTCCTGGGATAGAGCCCTGCCTTGGGCTCCCTGATCAACAGAGTCTGCTTTTCCTTCTGCCCCTCCTCCCCCATTCTCTCTTGATCTCCAAAATAAATAAATAAAATCTTTAGGAAAAAAAATATTTATTTGGCAGAGAAAGAGATCACAAGTAGGCAGAGAGGCAGGCAGAGAAAGAAGAGGAAGCAGGACCTCCACTAAGCAGAGACCCCAACGTGGGCCTCGATCCCAGGACCCTGAGATCAGGACCTGAGCCGAAGGCAGAGGCCTCAATCCACTGAGCCACCCAGGTGCTCCCAAATAAGTAAAATCTTAAAAAAAATTTAAGTAGCCTAATAGGGAAATAACAGGTAGAGTGAAAGAAACAACACAAGGCTGTATTTTAAAAATATATGTGACAGATTGCCATATCATTGACCAGATGATAAATTTAAAGTTATCTCTAGAACTGGAATTAAAATAAAAACTTAAAAAAAAGTTATAACTGATACATATTAAAAAATAAACTTCACACTTCACTGGAATGGTAACTATAAAGGTAGTGGATCAATCATTTATAAAACTAGGATGAAGGCTAAGAGACAAAAAGTAAAATTGATTGATTACAAAATTAGTTAAGGGATACACATGATAAAAAGATTAAAATGTGACATTAGAAACAAAAAGTGGTGGGTAAGTAAAATTGTTAAGCTTTAGAATGGGCAGAATGCCTGGGTCCCTACCCTGCCCCCCCTTACCCCTGGGTAAGGTGGGGCCCTTCCTTCCAGAGGTTTTGATTCAATTGTTCTGGGATGTAGCCCAGGTGTTGAGTTTTGTTGTTGTTTTTTAAGCTCTCTAGGTGTGCCTCCCGTACAGCCAACTTAAGAACCGCTCTTCTAGATAACAAGTAAACAGCACCACTGGCTGCTGGAAAAGAAGAGAAGAACCACAGCTGAAAAGGCCTAAGAGTGAAGCAGACAAAGTTTGGGTTCCTGATGATGTTACAAAGCCCCTACTCCAACCTGAACCCCTTTCTTGGAGTTTCAGTCTTAAGGGAAAAAAAATGAGAAGATGTGATTAGATATTTTTTCAAAAAAGACCTATACATGGCCCACAGGTACATGTAAAGATGTTCAACATCCACTTATCAGGTATATGCAAATCAAAAAACTATGATGACTTATCATCTTATACTTGTTGGAATAGCTATTATCAAAAAAAAAAAAGAGAGAGAGAGAGAGAGAAATAATAAATGTCAGCAGTGATATTGGAAAAAGGGAATCTTTTTCCTAAAGATCTTATTTATTTATTTTGGAGATCAAGAGAATGGGGGAGGAGGGGCAGAAGGAAAAGCAGCACTGTTAAGGGAATGTAAATTGAAGCAACCACTATGGAAAACAGCATGGAGTTTCCTCCAAAGAAACAATAAAAAGTAAAAAATCAAAAATCAAAGAGAACTACCATATGATCCAGTAATTCCACATCTCAGTATTTATCTGAAGAAAACAAAACACTTACTGAAAAACAGACAAACAAAAAAACCATGCACTGCAATGTTCACTGCCGCTTTATAATAGCCAAGATATGGAAACAACCTATTTGTCCATCAATGATTGAATAAAGGTGATCACACACACAGAAATATATTCAGTCACAAAAAAGAATAAAATATTGCTATCTGCAACATGTATGCACCTTGAGGGCATTATGCTAAGTGAAATAAGATAAAAATAAATGCAGTAAGATAAGTGAAATCAGATTAAAACCAAATACTTTATGATCTCTTATATACGGTTTATATAAATATGTAATATGACCTCATAGATACAGACTAGATTAGTGGTTGTCAGATGAGAATAGAGGGTGGGAGAAAGGCTGAATTGCTTCTGAGTGCTTAAGTAAGTTGAAAAAAATTATAGAAAATAACTGAGGGAAATTTCCTTAGTGGAAATTTTAGTTAATAAATATTTTACCATTTTACCATTTCTCTGACCTTGAATAAAAATAATTTATGACATTTATTTTAAAATAAAGGTTTTTTTGTTTGTTTGTTTGTTTGTTTTTGCCTGTGTGGCTCAGTTGGTTAGGCATCTAACTCTTGATATTGATCAGCTCAGCTCAGGTCATGATCTCAGGGTCATGAGATCAAGCCCAGCATTGGAGCCTGCTTAACATGCTCCCTCTCCTTCTGCCCCTCCCCACCTCTGCTCACATATATGTGTGCTCTCTCTCTAATAAAATAGAATTTTAGCACAGGAAGGAAATGAAGAATGCATCTAATTTTCAGATGATAAAACTGAGTTTCTGGTAAGTTAAATTAGATGTTCAAGATCACACAGCTCTTTAGTGCCAAAATCTGAACTAGCACTCAGGTCTTCAACTCCCTCAAGCTCTTTCTGCCACATCTCACTGTCACTCTTCTGGATCAATTTTTGTGAGTTCTATTTCTTGTCTCAATATTTGTGTTTTATATTACATCATATCTACCTCTTATTACAACCAAGTATAGAAAGGGCATCCAGAGTGCCAAACCCACAGATGTTTTGAGTTACCCTTAACGAAGTTTGGAAAAATTAATTTTTTCTTGGGTAATGTGATATCTGATGTTAATAAAGACTTCCCTTAAGAAAAACATGTTCATCTTGTCTGCTGTAGTTTACTATATCATTACACCTCCCTATTATGTTTCACTGTCTTCTCTGCCTTTGTCCCTCCCTGGCATGCTACTGACCAGTTCTCCTCCTGAATTACATGCTCTTACTAGGCAAGTTCATCCTTTCCCATCATTCCCATGGCTCTAATCACTGCCTCCTCACTGAAGATTCCTAGAGCCTTCTACGTCCAGGTCTCCTGGGCTCTAAAACTGCATACCCATAAACTCCTATGTGTCTCTAAATTAGATGTTCCATGGATACATGTCCAAAATAGAAGCCTTTTACTTTCTCTCAAAACCTTCGTTTAGTCAATAGCTCCACTATCTCCTGATCAGAAGTTTTGAACTCATTCTCCTTCTCTATACCTTACTTTGCTATGTCTTCTCTATTCTCCTCCTTAATGGCTCTTTAATATTGCTCTTACCTTAAAAGAGACTGCTGAGGTGTTATCTTGGCTGATCAACCTGCTTGATCAACCTGCTTAAGTTTCAAAGGCTAAGATAGGAAATTTTATGATCCTCTGAGCTCTCTAAAATAACTGTATTCTAAAGTGAGCTCACCCAGACCCATGGATTTCAATGTCTTTATAGTTTATGATTCCCACATTTTTATCCTCAGGCCATGTCTCACTTCTGAGATTCAGGTGAATATTTCAAACTGCCTCTTTGACATGTTAGGTGTTTGAAAAATGTTTCCAACTTAGAATGACCTGACCTTCATCTATTTCATGTCCCAAGAGTCTCCCTCTTCTTAGGCAGCACCAGGGAGTAGCTATGTAGACCAGAAACATCTGAACTGCTCTTGGTCCATCCCCTCCCTTTCAGTTGATGACTGTATACTTTGGGACCCATTTGAGCAAGTCATGTCCACTCAATTCCCAATATGCATGAAGACTTGATTTACTTTTCTCTATGTTCTCTGCTACCACCTTGAACCAGACTTTTATTACCCTTCATTAGAGCAGTTTCTGAAATGACTGTCAAACTCCTAGGAGATGGGATTTCCCTGAAGTAACAAGAACAGTCTTAAGATATGAATGAGATTGTTATGTGTCCTCCCATTCTGTTGTGTGCCCTTCACACTTAGAATTCTAACTTACTAATTCCTTACTGTAGCCTTTGAAAATTATACCTAGACTCTTATTTGCATTAGACTCTTCTTTCTTATTTCATGCCCTACTCTCACTATACTTCAGTCACAGCAGTCTTTTTGCTCCTTGTTTCCTGAGCATGTCCAATCTTTCCTACCTTCGCACATATTTGTACATAGCTAGAATGTACTGTAGCTCTCATTTTTCATGTGGCTTATTCTTTCTCACCATTTAGGGCCCTTCTCAAATGTCATTTGTTTAAAGAGGGCATCCTTACCCCATCTATTTAAACTAGTACCACCTACCCCTATTCTTCATTTGCATCTAGAGCTGGTTTACTTGAGGTCCAAATTTTTACTAACATTTTTGTCTCTTGATTTTTGTCTCTCTTACCAGCTCATGAACTCTGGGGGTAAGGAGCATTTCTCTTGCCCTTGGGTCACATCCCTAGTATAACCGGTATATAGAAGGTGTGCAATAAATACTAATTGAACATAAAAGTGGCTATAAGGCTGTATATAATAATGGGACAATAAGGTTTGACTTTCTTCATGTATGCAGAAAAAGGGGAAAGCCAAAATAAGGCCCACTGAACCTCATGAGCTTCAAGAATTAGCTATTTACTAGAGGATATGAATTTTATGGTTAATTTTTAAAATTTTAGGAAATATTATCACATGTCCCCTCTTCATCAGGAAGAAACAAGGAGCTACTGAAAGTGTGAGAATTGAAATTTTATTTTATTTTTCTTCACTAATTCATTGGCATTTGTAAAAAACTTACTTTAATCAAAATAAGACAATATGTAAACTAAGCACAGGAAAATGCACTTGTAAATGGAAAGATTGTTAAAAACAAAACAAAATAAACAAAAAACCAACAATAACAACAACAACTCCAAAACAGAAAGCCCCCAAGTCTCTGGCCTCAGTTATTTTTTTCAAAGCAGTTAGTTATTCATGAAATTAGAGCTCCTAAATGAAAGCTCCAGTTTTATTGTTAAAATATCCCTTCTTTGTAATTTAAATTCTTCTCCCAGTGAATCAAATAGTTTTAAGCAGGTGGGAACAGATCTATTTTTGGCAATCAAGATTGATGAGAAAAATTACTAAGGTTCTGATGTCAACAGTCATATTTTAGCATTTCTTTTATCATAAAGGATTTCATAAACTGATTTACAGAGGTTTCAGATCTCATTTGGTAACAACAGTCTGGAGATATCCATGGGGAAACCATCTTTAGACCCAACTATGTTGAAAATTAGCCACTAGTGCAAGTAAAATCTTCCTCAGAATAGTCAGAATAGTATTCAATAGTGTCAAAAAAGGAAGAGTCTTACTAAGAAACATCAATGCTAATTTTCCAGTTTTTGATTCAGTCTTTGAGTTTTATATTTAACTTTGAAGGGTTCCAACACAAAACACATGTTGTAAGAGAGACAGCATATTGCATTTGGAATTTCCTATCTGAGGTTCTATTTTTCCCCTCTCGATGTAGGAAATATGGAGAAGGAGAAGATGAATTTCCAAATGAGCACTAACTTATTTAATCTTACCTTTTTTTTCTTTTTAAACCATGTGACAGTCTCTAAAATAAATTAGGGCAGCAAGTATTGCCGTCTCCTGGGTTGAAATCAATCAAGATAAAGGCATTTGAAATCAAGTAGCAAGTTTAAAATATAATTAAATTTTGTCTCATTTTAAGGATTCCTATTTTTACTGTCTCAGGGAGAGAACTCATAGCATGATTTCCAACCTGATGAGGATTCCTTAACCTATGAATTCTAATGGGCATAAAGTAGGTACCCTATAAATATCTGCCATTAATTAAAGAGTAAGGATGGAGACAGATGCAGGAAAGGTTAAAAGATAAATTATTCTGGGAAATATAGAGAAATACAATGCATATTCTGAAAGCCAGATTTTTTTTTCACATCCTAATGAATTTTTAAAATATTTTATGAATTTTTAAAATAGTATTTATTTAACACAGAGGGAAAGAGAGAGGAAGAGAAACAACAAGCACAAGGAGGGAGAGCAGAAGAGAGAGAAACAGGCTTCCCACCAAGCAGGGAACCTGATGTGGGGCTCAGTCCCAGGATTCTGGGATGATGACCTACCAAAGCTGAAGGCAGCCATTACTGACTGAGCCACCCAGCTGCCCCACAACTGAATGATTTTTTAATACCCTCACAGTTTATAACTAACTGCTTGAGTCGGTACCCGTTGAACTGTAAGCCACCCAATTTGTAGGAAAGCAAGGATGCTTTACAGCTTCTCTTGAATACCAAAAATTATAAAAACCACTCAGTCAATAGCCCAGCTAACACTGCATGCTCGAGGTGGAAGTTTCCAAACCCCAGGATACAGACAAATTGACGATAACTTACACGTTGACCCTAGACTATTGGAAAAGTGACAGACCAAAGGAGTCAGACTCGGGCTCTATTCTATTTAGGAAACATGAATCTTCCAAAACAGACATAATAAGTGCCATCCTGAGCTTAACTAATATTAGCAGAGTCCTACTCCATAGTTCTCAGGCAAAGAGAGAAGTAGAGTAACTGGTTGTAAATACATTAAACATGCTGAGTTAGTCTGGAATAGAGGGCTTTGCCTTGGTTACTCCCAGGAAGAAATAAAAACTTAACACTTGATTCCAAATATAAAGAAAAACATCAAGGAAAGCAAACTGTGAAACTTCCATAATATAAAGTCTGTTTTGCAAAGACACAAAGAAGATAGCCCTGAGATACACATGGGGATACACCATGCGAAGCCCCTTTTTCCTCATGTTGTGAAAGAGACCATGACTCTGGAATTCCATTGCCACCCCAAAGGCAGGAACCTTCATGATGGTGAGAAGCAAGCATTTCTCTACAGTAGCAAAATTAAGGAGAAAGGGTTATTCTTAGTCATTATGTTCTTCTATTACTCTGAGGGCCAAATACAGTAAGGAAAAGCCTTTACCAAGAACCCAAGAACAAAGAAGGTTTCCCATATAGCCAACCACATGGAGCTGACAGTAGCACTGGTATTGGGGATCTCTGACGGAAAGCTAAGTGTGCTCTCCTTCCAAGAACAATCTGGCTGGTTCCTTTGGGGAGGTAGGAACTCATGCTGCGGGCTGGGTGGCCAAACGAGGCCCAACAAGAAGAGCAACTGAGCAACATCTCCTGCATCATTTTCATTACATAAGTCAGAAGAAGTAAGTCTTCTAGATAGGTGAAGAGGGCCACTGGGGTGGAGCGCATGGTCTGTGGTTCACTCAATTAAGGGGTCCTGCCTAGGTTTTGCTCATTGCTTCCAAAACTTTAGTTGTATAACCTGTACTAATTCGCTCCCTGAACTATTTAGAATGTCATCTGTGCAAGACTTCCAAGTGGGGGAAAGAACAAAAGTAAAACGGTAAGGTTGCCATAAAATATAGAGCCAAATGGTACCAACACAGGCTCCAGAACCAGGCACAACCAAGTTCAATTCCCACTGCTACTAACTAGCTGTGTGACCAAAGCAGGTCACCTAAACAGAATGTCTATGACTTGACCTGTTGAGTATGGTAAAGTGTTCCACCTTAAGGTGCCTGTGAGAAGGACATCAGTCACTTCAAGGCCTTAGCACAATACCTAGTGAGTACCTAGTACTTATTGAGTTTAACAGGTTATCATTAGCAGTAGTTTCCTCAATAACCATGATTTCAAAGTCACCAGAAGGCTAGATTTACTCAGTTTCAGGAGAACAATTACTGTCTGTGGCAGTTGTTTAATGTCAAAGTGAGAGTGAGCACCAACCCTAAAACACTGTTTTATATTACAAAATTCCATGTAACATTTAAATTTTTTCCCCTCTTTGTACTTAGAAACCACTTATTACTTACATCCTACATACTCACCATCCCTGAACAGAGAACATTCACTTGAAATTATCAACGTCAATTTATTTATTGTAAAGGAGTATGTCAAAAAGTCCCCCAAATACCTTTTCTCAAATATTTTGTTCTTGATTACATTTCTAAAAGTACCAAGTCCTTTCTCCGATAAGTAGCATAGCACAAAAGCCATGGCATTTTTTGGTTTTATTTTTGTTTTTTAAGATTTATTACAAGAGAGAGAGAGAGAAAGAGTTGGGCAGGGCAGACGGAGAGAGAAAGATAAGCAGACTCCCCACTGAGTGGGAGCCCAATGCAGGGATCGATCCTAGCACCCCAAGATCACGACCTAAGCCATAATCAAGAGTTACAAATTCAACAAACTGAGCCACCATGGCACCCCAAACTCACAGCTTTTACTGGGGGTAAAACTGTCACAAATCTGAAATTATTCAGTAAATTTCACCTAAAATTTGGGTTTAATAGAAGGATAGGATGCATAGAGATAAGCAAAATGGTCTTAATTTTGTAGTTCAATGCTCTCCCATCTTAGGAGCCAATGGTATTTCAAATTTAAATTATCACCTCAAGGTAAAGATTTTCTCAATTCTACTTTTTTTCTGGGACATACTTCTCTGGCCATTAAGCTGGGTTTATGAACAGACACATCTGTTTTATACATCATTCACCAATATGTTACTGTAATTTAGTGTGTGCTTTTATTTGTAATGTTTAATGACTTCCTAAGGCATCAATTCTCAACAGAGAATGGAGCCTACACCATGGTATCAGTTATAGTGTATGTACCACGATGTGTGTCGTTTCTGCCATATGTTTCTTAGAAATACCACTGGATACTTAATAGTAACTTAAAGTCAGCAAATACTTATAAATTCTTACTATAAGTCCAGAATCATGGGGCATATAACTCACACTGGTAACTCACACTGGTAACTCACACTGGTAACTCACACTGGTAACTCACACTGGTAACTCACACTGGTAACTCACACTGGTAAATAAGGTATACTCATTTGAAGCAAATAGTGGGAAAAAGACAGCACACGTTGCAGCATTTAAACACATTGAGTAGTGTTAAATACAAGTCAACAGGCCAAAAACTGGCATCACTATGCCAACCCCCATATCACCAAACCAAGACGTAACTCAATTACAGTTTCTGGCTCTCCTAGAACAGCAACCATAAATCAGTCAGTCAGGAATCACCCGACCAGCACTAGGGAGATAGTCTGTGTGCCAGACCCCAGCCAGTGCCTAAAGGAAAGTAACTTTGCAAAAACCAACCTGCATTTTTGCCTGGTGTAACTTCCTTGTTCCTGTTCCCTTCTACCTATAACGGCCTCTTGTTTTGTACAGCTCCTCAGAGCTCCTTTCTCTCTGCTAGATTGGATGTTGCCCAGTTCATGAATCGCTAAGACCAATAAGATCTCTAAAATTCACTCAAGCTGAATTTTGTTTTAACAGTAGACAGCAACCTGCACATTCTGATTTGTCCCTAAGGTTCTGCACCCTGATTCCAATGTGTGTGGGGTTTTTCTTCTCCATACCAAGCAATTCCTCATTCAATACTAGCTGGATGCCCTAAAATTCAATTCTGATACGATGTACCGGGAGATAGCGTCAGATTACACGGGATAAGGACTCAGTTCTACAAGACTGCTCCCCACCTTCAGACAGCAATCTCAAATCCAGATTCTCACCGGTCCTTTTGAAGGACAAACTATAGATTGGAGTTTCCCACAACCCCCTCTCCGGGTTCGATTAATTGGCCAGGATAATTCTCAGAACTCCGAGAAACATTTGACTTACCCATTTATTACCATAGATATAACTCAGGAACTTCTGGAGGAAGACAGCACAAGGCAAGGAATGAAGAAAGGCCAGGAGCTGCTGTGCCCTCCGAGCAAGTCCTCTTCCACAAACACATCCACAACCCAGAAGCTCTCCAAACCCCACCCATGTGGGTTTTTATGGAGGCTTTATTCCACAGACCTAATTGATTAAAATCACTGGCCATTGGTGATTGAACTCAAGCTCTTGCCTCTCTCAACTCCCTGGAGATCAAGGGGTGGGCTGAAGTTCCATGCCCCCTGATCACTGGTTGGCTCCACCTGCAACCAGCCCTGTCCTTCAGTACTTCCCAGATCACCTGAGTAACATAACGACAATCACTTTTATTGCTTTCATCACCTGGGGAATTGGAAAAGGAGCCCCCAGCAACTGGAATCAAGACCAAATATGTATTTCTGATTATATCATAGTCCCCTCGGCTTTTCTGCAGGGATTCAGAAAAAAAAAGACCTTAATAATGCATATTTTTTTCATTATTAGAAATATTTTTCACATTTTCCAATTATCTTAAATATTAAAGTCAAATAGAGTGAAAGGGGAAATTGCATTTATGTTCAGTGGATATGTTGTCAATATACTAACCTGAAATTAGAGATACCTGGCCTCTCTTTATCCTGGACAAATTATTTACCACATCTGAAATGTCTATTAGCTGAACAGCTGTTACAGAAAATATTTTGAAACTGAAGGAAGATAACTATGGGGATGAAAGTTGAAAGCATCATTGCTGCTACTAAAAGATAAATATAGGAACCACTTTGCAAACATTGGAAATTGGTAAATTGAGAGCAACTGTTATCCCTTTGCTTTCATCTGTGTCACTTAAATCAATTTTCTATGTGTCCATTAGGCCAGGCATAAGTCAGTAAACCTCAAAATGGAGAAGAAGTTTTAGAGTTTAGTCATCGAAGACAAGCCAGAGGATCTATGTCAGATGTGACCTATTTTAAAGACCTTCGGGGAAGGTGACTTCAAAACATCTTTTTGATAACTCATTTCAATGTCAAATTATTAAAAAGAAAGAATATAGTTCAATTCTTTAAACTACCATTTTCTGCATTGCAAATAAATTTAATCCTTTGATACCAAGAGGAAATTTTAACGGTAACAACAGGAACAAATGACAGCTACCGGTTTTTAAGCATTACTTATGTACATATACTTTATATTAATTATAGGAGGCACACAAAATCCTGTAAAATAAGTACTATCCCATTTTGCAGGTGATGAAACAGGGTCAGCAAGCTATCTGCCCAAAGTTAAACAGCTAATGCGCAGGGAAACAAAAAATGTAAACATAATAACTGATGTTGAATGCTTGGTTTGGTTTGGTTTCTCTGCCATAATGTTTAGGAAAGCTCTCTCCCCATCTCTTCTCAGAAATCCTTTGTTAGGGCTGTTGAGAGTAAAGCCAGCATTCTGACTCAATGCAATAAGTCCCAAAGGACGTGATGCTTAACCACTATCTTACAGATTACAAAGGCAGGCTCCATTCATTAAGGGAGATGGGTGGGGAAAGGCAGGTAGGCATAGAAAAGAGCCAGCTATGGGAAAGGGAAAAAGGCAAAGAGGAAGAAACCTTCAGCTTGGATGTAGCTAATGCATCCATTCTGTAAGGGCCCTGGATTTCCAAAGCCCTGCATTCCCTCCTTCCATACATAATTGTGTGCATACTTAAGCAGTAACTTATTTGGACAGAGGGAATCACTTCCATTAACCAAGAAAGGCCCTGGGAATGGGAAGCCAGCAAATCCAGGACCTGCCCCATGGAGGGAGCAGGTGTGGCTTTTAGGCCTAGAGACCATGGAAGACTTTTGACAAGATGTTAACAGGTGGCTGATCTGGTTTGATTCTGGCAAGAGACAAACTCACCTGGATTATTCCAGAAAATCCTGCCGTATGGGTATCACAAAGGGCAATTCCTCTACTGTCGTTCTCAACAGAGAAAGGATGGGCAGAGCTTTCTAACCTGCTGCTACAGCATCTGCTAGTGATGGGGACGGCCATGCGCTTCTGAGAAGGTCGGACCCAGGGGCACTGACTCCAATCAATCAAAGTAAACCCTGAGGCCAGGGCTTCCTGGCTCACATGCATAC
>PITA01003674.1:0-36738 GCA_004023965.1 Spilogale gracilis | reverse complement strand
TGGGGGGGGCAGCCGGGACCTCCACCTGCATGCCTAGCTTCAGTGCATCCTGGGGATCTTGCTGCTTAGCGCGAACACTGGAACCCCACTGCCTTGGAACAATCAGCCCTTTCCCCGGACCTCCATCTACCTCCTCCTATCAAGCTTACTACTCATGCAAATACCAGATGTCCCTTCGCCCAGCATCTACCACAAGTTAACTCTGCCCTCGAGTAATGGGAAAATGGCACAATCTTCCAAATTACTTTGAAGTCTAGACAGCATCAAGATAGCTAGAAAAATATCAGAGTGGATCAGTCAGGTAAAAAGCAGGAACTCAACTTACACCCTGTGGGGTCCGGACAGGGGTAACATTCTCACATGCTTAATGGTCAGAAGAAGAGCTTCAGCTGGACCTTGAATCTTTGGTTCAATACATCAATACATGTTACAGCGGACAATACGAAACTCTTCTGCCAAAATGGGCTCTGTAATTTCTCAGTGAACACTCACAGGCTGTCGTCCAACAAAAGGGGGTCAAAGAAGTTTGAATCTTTAAACCTCATACTTGATTTTATTTTTTTAAATAATAAGGCCACTCATCCTGAATGGAACAGAATGGTTAGCCATCACTGCTGGTAAGAAGGTCTAAAACAAAAGTACCAGTCATTATAGTAGGCATCATAAAGGGTTTTGTTTCCCTCCTGAGTTTTCCCTGTATACAGTTTAGAAGAATTACACTTACTGATTCATCAGACACTCAGAATGTAGTGATCAAGAAATAGTGATACCTAATCATTCATGTTCATCAGTAGTACCTGGAGGTCTTATTCAACAGTCATAATCCCAAAACCTCATTGTTGAAAGGGCCCTGGTGGGCACCTGGGTGGGGCAGTGGGTTAAAGCCACTGACTTTGGCTCAGGTCATGATCTCAGGGTCCTGGAATTGAGGCCCGCATGGGGCTCTCTGCTCAGCAGGGAGCCTGCTTCCCCCTCTCTCTCTGCCTGCCTCTCTGTCTACTTGTGATCTCTCTCTGTCAAATAAATAAGTAATCTTTAAAAAAAAAAAAAAAAAGAAAGAAAGGGCCCTGGGGATTTATTTTATTATTTTAAAAGCACGCAGGTGATTTAAGTACCGGAATGGGGGGGTGCAGACAAGAGAGAGTAATGTGCCCAGGCCCCCTTGAAAGAAAGGAAGCACAGACTTACACAGCCCACTAGCAGGGGACCACTGACTGCAGCTTTGAGAGAACAGTAAGAACACAGCAGCAGCTGAAGTCGCTAACTCTATACCATTAAGTACCTACATAGAGTTCAATTATTTTGCGTTATCTAGCTACGATAATAAAGTTGAATATTTCTTGAGGATACTAAGATGCATAAGGGATCATAATTGTACTCCCAATTATGTTATTACAGTATTTTACTAAATCCACTAAAATTTGAGGAAGTTATTTTTACATCGATGTACAAAACAGGTTAATCAGAAACAGATATTTCCACTTATGTTATTAATGTTAGGACTTGAAATGATAATCGTCTCATTCATTTAAAGCAGTTACCTTCAAAATAACAATATGTATTACCTTATTTGCTTTCCAAGAACATGTGGGAGGACCAACACTGTTAGTTCTATTTCACAGATGATAAAAAGTCAGATGGATCAAAATGACATTTCCAAGGTCACAGTGCCTAGGAACCTGAGAATTGGGGCTCAAAGCCAACTTTTCTGCCCTTTAGACTTCACCACCGGACTGCACTGATTGTTATTACGAAAAAGTGTTAAATTGGTAAAAAGTTGTTTTTATAAAAGGATTGATCTATCTATAATAATAATTATTATAATTATTTTCAGTCATATACTCGCCTAGGGAAAGTTCATCTATAAATACCTAGAAGCCTTTTATGTGTATGCCTGCTGGTGCATTGGGTCTTTTATACATTGTAAATTACACTCACTTTTCTTTATACTCACTTTTGCACTCCTCTATGCAATATTTCTATTTTAAAGTGGTTTGCCATAGGCAGAGTTTCACAAGAATTATTAAAGAAAAGAAAAAGAAAAAAAGTCAAAAGAACTGTTAGAAGCCATAAGGAAAACTCGGGGGCTGGCAGGAAATGTGGTCTGACTCATTTTCACCACAGTCCCTATGAACATCTTTCTGAACTCTCTTTCTGTCTTTGTCTCTCTCTCTTTCATCCCACTAGAGAAATTATTTGAAATGCTTATAGGTCAAGCCAGCTTTGACGGTGACTGTGTGAACTTAGACGTTCTTATCCCCAGCATGACTGCATACTTTGAAATCCTCACTTAATATCAAACTGCAAAAGGTAAATGGCTCAATGTATCAGTTATGATAGAAACTGGCCTGGGTCAATATCAGATTAAAAGGAATCTCTACGATTTGTTTTCCTTTTTTCTGAATAATATTCCAAACTACAGGTTTCTTTTCCTAAATAAGTTCACATAAGGTACAATTAGTCCTGATTTGGAAATGTCAGCAAATCTTAAAGTTGATACATTACAATGGACTTTTTTTTTTCAGTGTTCCAAGATTCATTGCCCATTCCCCACACCTAGTGCTCCATGCAATACGTGCCCTCAGTACCCACCACCAGGCTCTCCCATCCCCCGACCCCCTCCCCTCCAAGACCCTCAGTTTGTTTCTGAGTCCAAAGTCTCTCATGTTTCATTTCCCTTCCCGAATTACCCTACTTCCTATTTCCTTTCCTTCTCCTACTGTCCTCTACATTACCCCTTATGCACGGCAAGTAAGTGAAACCATGTGATACTTGACTTTCTCTTCTTGGCTTATTTCACTCAGCATAATCTCTTCCAATCCAGTCCAAGTTGCTACAAAAGTTGAATATTCATCCTTTCTGATGGAGGCGTAATATTCCATTGTATATATGTACCACATCTTCTCTATCCATTCGTCTGTTGATGGGCACCTTGGCTCTTTCCACAGTTTGGCGGTTGTGGCCATTGCTGCTATGAACATTGGGGTACATATGGCCCTTCTTTTCACTACATCCGTATCTTTGAGGTAAATGCCCAGTAGTGCAATTGCAGGGTCATAGAGTAGCTCTATTTTTAATTTTTTAGGTAATCTCCACACTGTTTTCCAAAGTGGCTGCACCAAGTTGCATTCCCACCAACAGTGTAAGAGAGTTCCCCTTTCTCTGCAGCCTCTCCAACACTTGTTGTTTCCTGACTTGTTAATTTTGGTCATTCTGACTGCTGTAAGGTGGTATCTCAGTGTGGGTTTGATTTGAATTTCCCTGATAGCTAGTGGTGATGAGTAATGGACTTTTAACCATAAGCCCTACTGCAGTTTAAAAGTCTCCTTTGTAATGTATGAGCTATCAGTCACTAATGGGAATTAAGAGCATGTAACGTTCATTTGGTCTTTAGACAAAGTACTTAAGTTTTCCATAAAGGCCATTTCTCCATGATCACAACTATAATATACCTGGAACATAGAGATTAAATTCTTTTAAATTCAGAAATGTAATGTAACTTGACCAAGATATTAACAATTCTAATTATTTAATTCTTTCCACCTCTTAAACTCAGTATTATAATACCGATGTTTAATGCTATCATATTGTAAAAGGAAAAGAAAAAGCAGTGTCTTTAGCTGAAAACTCTCCTAAGAGAACAATTTCTTAAATGAGAGGTAATATTTCACTACGCTTTAAAATATAAAACTTCTGATGATAAAGTTTCCCTCCCTCCTTAAGTCTATATCCCTGCCAAATTCTAAACTATGTTTTAAGAAGTGTTTCAGTTATGCAAATCAAAGTCTTATTATATTGCAAAATGAGGAATCTTTTCATGTTCAAGCAAAAGTTGCTCAAGGGGCAGAGACTGTCTCTTGGAATGGAAATAGCCCTTCCTCCTCTCCTCACCCTCCCTCCCTCTTTCCTTCCTTTCTTTTTCTTGCCAAACTCTAGTTGAGAGTCTATGGACTGTTTGTAGGATCAATGTGATATTCTGGGGGAAAAGTCTATGTGTCTATTAGGCATAGCAATATTTTTTTTAAGATTTTTTTTTATTATTTATTTGACACAGAGACAGATCACAAGTAGGCAGAGAGGCAGGCAGAGAGAGCAGAGGAAGCAGGCTCCCTGCTGAGCAGATAGCCACAACTGGACTGGACTTGGCCTTGATCCCAGGACCCTGGGATCATGATCTGAGCTGAAGGCAGAGGCTTTAATCCACTGAACCATCCAGGCGCCATAGGCTTTGCAATATTAAAAGGAATGAATCTCTCTTTTTTTTCTCTCTCTCTCTAGCTCCCTTCTGCAGCCTATTTTCCCCACTTGTTCATTCCTGGCTCTTCCTTCCCACACTACCCAGTCCATCAACCTTTAAGTGTCTCAATCCCAGTCAAAACTCCACTAAAATTCTACTAAATGCTCTCAGGTTCAGGGCCTGTAGACATCCCACAGATGGCCAGTGTTGGATTAGGGGAACTTTATGCCAAACACCAAAGTCAGGACTCCACAGGAAGGAATGGGAAAAGGTTTGGAGATGGTGGAGAAAATGTTCTGTATCCAACACATCCTTGTTTCTACATGCACGTGAGTGTTTTACTACACTTAATTTGGAAAGAATACACAACTCTTAAAGATACGCACTTAGGAATGTAAGCAAATGAAATCTCATTTAATAGCGTGAGATAAACCAAAATTCAGTTCTACCTTAGTTTGAAATACATTTTGATCTTTTTTTCCTACAAAGCTGTTCTTTCCTAAAAATTATTATGAGTTTGCATTTATTGAGCACACACCAACTGCTCTGTGAGGCACTAAGAAAATGTGGCAAGTAGGAGGAAGAAGTTAAAGTTTATACAAAAGTATATATACCAGGGGTGCCTGGGTGGCTCAGAGGGTTAAGCCTCTGCCTTCAGCTCAAGTCACGATCTCAGTGTCTTGGGATCGAGTCCTACATCGGGCTCTCTGCTCAGTGGGGAGCCTACTTCCCCCTCTTTCTCTGCCTGCCTCTCTGACTATTTGTGATCTCTCTCTCTGTCAAATAAATAAATAAAATATTTTTTAAAAAATATATATACACAGGTAGTACAGTTATACTGTAGTTGACTACTACATAAAATGTAACATATCGATGAACAGTGATTTACTTTCACATATGCTTCCTGGGATATAGATTTTTGGCTTAAAATAAATCTAATGAGTTGGAACGGACTCTATGTTTTCTTAGTCGACATAATTTCGTCATATGTCTATTTGTTTTCAAATTCCTTCAAAGGAAAAATATCAATAAAAATACCAAATCCTGCTAAGTCAGAGGATACAATAGTATGTAGAAAACATGAAAGGGCCTGGGAAACATAGCAAAGTCACAGACGACTCTTCAGGAGGAGGAAACCACCCCACACAGCTTACAGAGGACAGTGACATAGAGTATCCGCTATAGCACTAAAAAGGGACTGTTCCCCATTCCTTCCTATAATCTTGAAATAAAAGCTAAAAATAGAAACACCTATAACCTACCAGTTCTTTGAACAAATCCCTGAGACAGACAATAAGCGTGCTGGAGCATGGTACCTTCCCTGCAGAGAAAAGGAACAAGAATAGTGGAGATCTACTTAAGATTAAATATATTCAGTTACACACAGGTGGAAAAATGTTCCCATTCATAAGTGAGGTTCCAGTCGTTGGCAGAGCTAGTGGCTGGAAAAGCAATTGGGGTTTCCTTGCAGTTACTGACTACAACTTGAAACTGGATCGACATCAGTGCCCAGAATGGAGCAGTCGCAAAGCAGAGGCATTAATATCATGGCTATTCCTCGATGGGATCCAAGCCAGAGCACAAATTCCGATCCGTTTCCCACTGGTGGACAACACAGGTGACAGGTCTAGCAGCACGTATGAGATCATTTTGTCTGCATACTTCCTGTAACCTGGGCACCACATAGAAACAGTCACCACCACTCCTGAGAGGAAGGAAAGGAGAAGACCCCGTATTTCCTCAAATCCAGCACTGGGTCAGCACTATTCAAAAAGCAATACAATAAATAATTTCTGAAGTTTCTTTTTTTTTTTTTCTGAAGTTTCAATCTCTCTTTCCTTCTCAGAAAATTGGTTGCCTTCTGAGAACTAAAAAAAAAAAAAAAAATACAACAACAAAAATAAATGGTAGAAAGGGAGCATGACAGTTCTCACAGCTGACCTTCCACAGCCTCACAGGTAATACAAAATGGCTTTTATGGTTTCTTACCTAATTGGCTTATGTCAATTTTTCTCTCAGGACAGAGACTAGGTATAGCGACTTCACCTACAGAAGAAGAATCAGTGGTGTCACTCACTGGGAACCTAAACTGGTTTAAAGAATAGACTGGCTTCCAAGGGAGGGTACCAGAGTGCTAAGAAAGTGAGAACAACCGCATCCCGAGATTTCCCCCTGAAAGGCACTGTCCCGAGGGTGGGAAAGAACAGGGGATTGAACAAAAATGTACGGCTCTCAGGGAGCATAAACAACAAGGATAGTATCAGTAACTAGCACATGAACAGGAGCAGGGAACAGGCTGCAGACATGGAGCTCAGACAGAGGCCATCAGGGAAGAAGGTGGACGAACAAGCAGGGCTCTAACAGTCAGAAGACTATGTTAAGGCAGGACCGGACATTTCCGATTACAGTTTCCTAGAACAGACTTAGAACTCTGGGACATTGTACCATTTACCATGAAGTCTGTTTGGTTGTAATAGTGACTTTTGTACATACCAATTAAGTAGTGAAAAAGCTCTGTGAGGTGACAGAAGTATTCGTATCCTTCATAACTAAGAATACTGAGGTCAGCAGAAGTTCAATAAATGTCCAAGGGCATATCGCCGGGAAGAGGCCGATACCTTTGTGCTAGTTGGGAAGAAAGTCACTGGTAAGCAGGTGTCCTTTTGCACCCCAAGCCACTGCAATTCATTTGGAATATGGATTAGAAGTTGTTGTGGGACAGGGTGAATTACATGGGAACAAGCACACTGTTCAGAAGAGTACTGCAATAGTCCAAGTTCAAGAGCCGCTGAGTACATGCCCACAAACAAGCACTGAATGGAGAGATAAGGGGGTCAACAAAACTTGAAATAGAAGGAAACCTTATAATAGCTAGAACTATTTGAAATGAGTGGCCTTTGAGAAAATGCAGAGAAAAAAGGATGATTTAATCCAAAGCTGGATTAATCTTTGTTAAGATGTTGATTTTGGTGATTTATAGAGCCAACTATTTCTGTGGTCGCTTCCAACTCAAAAGAAGTTGATGATATGATCGTTTCTATCTTTACTTTTAAAATTGTGTTCTCCTGTCACATTAAATTAGTTTTGTGTTAGTTGCTGAAGCATGAAATTCATTTACTTTATGTAAGAAGGGGCTTATTCCATGGAAATCTAACCACAAAACAATAACCATTAAGTTTAATCCCACTTTAGCAATACAAATTTTGCCAACCAGAAAAAATAATGGGCACAACACAATTTAGTTAAAAGGGGGGGAAAAGTAACATTTGCAGCAAGAAACAAGAAAATTGAGGGTAGGAAGAAATTTAACTCTAAAGAAAATGGAATAGTTTCCATTAAACCACACCAAAGTACAATTTGGCTGCTCAAATTTTTCCCTTGTATAAGAGAAAGAGATGTCATCTGTATACAAGTAAATCAAATAAGTTCCAGCTGGATGAAAATTATGTAAGAGAAAGAGAAAATATGAATCTGAACTTTCTGGATTAATATCTACACAAAGATATTCATTACTGGTCCTTATTACTTCGCAGGTGGACCAGCACCAACACAGTGCAGTCAAAAGGCTCGGCTGGCCTTCTTGGCGGTTCTCTGAGCTTGAGCTGGGCCACTCACTTCATTCACTCCTGTGCCTGAATGTACCCGACAGGTACTCAACAGACATCTGTGCGTAACTATGCTATACTTCCGGTGGGTAGAAGGGGAACATAATAGGAATTTTGTCCAAAGAAGTTACAGTTCAATAAAAGCACACAAATCTGTTGCCATGTTACGGCCTTAAGGTGCTGGAGGTGTTAGGACAGCTACTTTGGAGTGATAGAGGGAAGGATAAGGAAAAGAACAGTGAACTTTACAGAGGGGGTGAAAGGAGGACACTCAGAAAAGGCTCCAAGGAAAACATTACCCTTGATCTAAGTCTTCACGAAAAGGTCAATATTTACCAGGTGCATATTCTTGGTAGTAGTTATCATGGTGTGCATATCAGTATGTATGGAAATGGGGTAGTGATGCTCTCTGGTAGGCATAACAAATACCATGAAGGAGCACAGAAATAGAAAAGTAAGCAGTCCCACTATGACTGACATGTCCAACTTAAGATTTAAATTACGGGGGAAAGGGAGCTTTAGAAAGGTCTTTATTAGCATAAAGTCAAAAAAGAAACCATAAACAAAAAGAATTTGTCGAAATTACAGGAAGAGTTGAAAAACAATGGCAAGATATAAACATGACATTGACATGTGGGATATGGCCTATGGGACATACTGGTATATGGGATAGCAATGAATCTGTGGTAAATAATAACTGATAAAAGAGGAACAGTTAAAAAGGGAGGAAAGACAATTGGCAAATGAAATAGTAAAATATTTCCTGAAAGCGTGCTAAAATATTGTTTCACTAGTAAACATGAAATAAAGTTAAAACAACATATATTATCCATAAATCAAATTGTCAAAGATGACTCACTGTTAATACTGTCAGGAACAGTGTAAGAAAATTGTATACTCAATAGCGAAGGTAAGAAATTATCAAATAATATTATTTAGGGAAGTAGTTTGACTATATCTAGCAAAACTCTTTAACCTAACCTAGCAATTCCTTCTAGAATTTAAGCTTGGTTAACAGGCCAAACTACTATGAAAATCTGTATCTTAGATTTTTTGACAAGAGCAGAAAAACTGAAAACAACCCAAATGTCCAGCAACAATGCACTTAAATAATGATATATCTACATCATGGAATACATACAATAACTAAAATGATGATGTAGGCTTTGTTTTTTGACAAAGAATTTTACCATAATAAAAAGTTAGGTGAGGAAAGATAGAATATTCATTTAAAAAAATAATCCTCAAAAGAGGATACCTTAGATTATATTTCTTATCTTCTCTCCTCTTTAGTTTCCATAATCCTCTTTTCAAGTAAGTAAAAATCTGTACAAAAGTTCACATGTGGAAGGCAATCAACCACAGTGTGATATCCATGAATTTAGGTACCTCATAGAAACATGTCATGTTAAAAAATAATAACATTTTGGTCTTCCTGCTTCCATCAGATCTGGAAAATATTACAACAGATTTATCTCCTTTTGAAGGGATCATACTACATAATCAAAAAATCAAATAAAAGTAATTTAATTTTTTAAAAGTTAGTGTATTCTAAATGTTTCTAAATAATGTGGCATTCTAATTGAGAATGATCAGAAATACACATATGTATGCACATATAAAGTATAACATGTATAAAGTATATTTCCAAAAATTAAAATGGAATATGAAACTATGCATAATGAAACTCACAAATTATTGATGGTAATATAAGTTAGTTAAAAAAAGTTTTGGTATCTCGTAAAAAGCCTCTCAGTGCCTGTAGTCACAAAAAAGGCCAACGATGAGGTTTTGAGCTTAAATACAAGGGAAAATTTGACTGCTTGGCCAGGCCCAACAAGTCTGCTGTACCAAGACCAGGTACTTTGTTGGGAAGGATGGATAAGTACACTTGAAAATCGTTTATCACTAGATTGCCCCGAAACTTCTGGGCCTAACCAAGTGGCTCACTCCACTCTTCTAAAGGTGGTAGCACCCCCTATATAAAGATGATGCAAGTGGCGCCTGGGTGGCTCAGTCAGTTAAGTGTCTGCCTTCAGCTCACATCATGATCGCAGGGTCTTGGGATCTAGTCCTGCATGAGGTTCCGTGCTCAGCAGGAGTCTGCTTCTCCCTCTCCCTCAGCCCCTTCCCTCCACTCATTCTTCTCTCCCTCTTGCAAAAATTAATTAATTTTAAAAATCTTTAAAAAAAAGATGATGCAAAACAACAGTGCCACCATCGGTGTAGCCCATTTTCCCTCTGACCTGCCAGAAAAATTCCTGTCAAGTCACAACATAACCTATAGGTAGTAGAGTGGAGAGGGCCTATATACTGAAAGCAATATGGGACCTAGCCAACACGCATGGCCAGAGCTGAGAGAATGGGTTCTGTTTGGTTCCTGAGGATCCTGGACCAAGTGGGGAGGAACATAAAGTTGAATAAGGGCCAGCTTACTGATATGAGAATAATCGCCTACAAAATACAGGCTTTAACTTTCCAAAAAAAACCCTGGAAGACAGTGCTAACATGTTGCTAAGATAGCTTCTGGAAATTTGGAGGTAGCAGTGATGCACACCAGGGCAGACAATAGGAAAGAAGAAAGATCAAAAGGTACAGAAAAGTAGGGTGCCTGGCTGGCTCAGTTGGTAGAGCATGCTACTCTTGATCTCAGGGTTGTGAATTAAAGCCCCATGTTGGGCACAGAGCTTACTTTAATAATAATAATTTTTTTTTTAAAAAAGAACAGAAAAGTGAATTTGGTACAGTATATATTCCAGGATATACTAAGGTGAAAAAACCCCACTAGGTGATCATTTCTATGGAAGATCCCAGAAGACATGGTTTGCCAAAGTTATAAGAAATGCACTAAATAGGCATGAATTACATTGACATGCTCAATGGTGCTGTCCTCCAAGGCCAGGGCTGATCATAAGAGATGCTATTACAGGGCAATACTTCTGACAGCAATGTTGAACACAATTATTATCAAGAATGGCAGTCAGAATGGCATCCAGGGATGGTTGACCTATACAGGCTAACGAAGATGGTGAATAAAACTCAGCATTCTTTGCAGAGGTAGATGGGCAGCCAAGAAGGGTATTGTTCCCAGTTACATGTTCAAAACAAATGACAAGTGAATGATCATAAAGTTGAGAAGAGCTGCTTCAACAAAAATTCCTGATCTCTTGCCTAATTTCTGAACTTGAGCCAGTTTTTAGGTACCAAGCCTACAAACTCAAACAAAACCAAAACACCAGGTTTCCCATGAAGAAGGACCCAAAAGCTCATCACATATACGTGTTAATATTTCCCACAGTCCTGCAAAGTTGCTTACAGACACCTATTTAAGTACCCACAAACTAGGAAAAGGGGAATAAAGACACGTAAAGGACTGCTGGATATAGTCTACAAAAATTACAGGCAGTAGTGCATGATTTGCCTGGCTAGTCAAAGCCCTGCAGAGAGAGAATGAATGAAAGATTGAGAGGAAGGGGGTCAAGGGAAGAGAGAGGTGGAAAGACTTTTGGGAGCATGAAGTATAAAGAGCTTGAAGAACTTTTTATCTCATGTTGGAGCCTAGCAGAGAGCAGCCATGAACAGGAAAGGCAGACACAAAGATACAATCAGAGAGACAGATTATTTAGTCAGCAGACATCAGCCAGCCCTCCACTGATGACTCCAGTGGTAGCAAGCACAATGGATGCATGAACAGAGTGGCTGTGGTAGAAAAGCCAGATGCTATGAATAGGTCCACCATCATATTCCAACTAGTTAGGATGGATCTACCTCCTGCCCAGGCCACATGTCACATTTGCCAGCTATAGAAACAAACACTGATATTCTGATTTGGCATCATCCCTCCAGGAGAACAACCAGACACTTGGCAAGCTGAAATACACTGGATAACTTCCACCCTGGAAAAGGCATTGATTCATCTCAACTGGAATGGATACATATTCCAAGTGTGAGTTTGCTTTTGCTGCCCAAAGTATCTTAGCCAGGACTGTCCACAGATTTACATTACAAAGTATTTAATCCATTGGCATAGGGTCCTATGAACATTGCATTGAACCCAGGCGCCATCTACATCAAATGAAGTATGGGGTTGGACATATGACTATGAGGACTCACCAATGCTATCATAGGTCATACCATCCCAAAGCTGGCTAGCCTAACAGTGATAGAATGGTCTTTTGAAATTGCAAATTTTGAAACTGCAAATTTGCAATTTGCACGTCTGGAGTGATACTTTGCCAGCCTGAGGTATGTTATTCTAAGATACAGTATATACCAAGATTGTTTAAGAGCCCAAGGGTGAATATAAAAGCAGTTCATTTACCATTTCTCCCAATGACCCATGTAGGAAAAATATTCTTCCCATACTCAAAACCCTAGGTTCTAAAGGTCTAAAAGTCTGGTTCCCAGAGGGAAGACACTTTCAAAGAAGATACATTAGGAAAAATGAATTTTTTATAAAGATTTTATTTATCTATTTGTGGCAGGGGGGAGAGGCAAACTCCCTGCTGTACAGAGAGCCCGACTCAGGGCTCAATCCCAGGACCCTGAGATCATGACCTGAGCCAAAAGCAGATGCTTAACCAAATGACCTACCTAGGTGCCCCCTCAAAATGAAATTTTAAGCTAAAGCGGCCACCCAATAACATTGAGCATCTTGGATCAACAGACCAACAAACAGGGAAATCACAATTCTGGCAGGAATTCTGATCATCAGTAGGAGATTAGGCTGATGTGTCATGAGGGGGCAGTGAAGGTCATGTTTAATAATCAGGTAATTCACTAGGGCATTCTTGATACCCTTTCAACCAATGCGAAACAGTGAAGTGCAACAACCTGAGAAGTACGAGGTGTTAGGAACTCAGACCCCTTAGAGATGGTCTGGATCATTCTACATGGTAATCCATCTAGACAAGCTGAGAAGGAAGGGACCCTAGTAGGAAAGAGATGATAAGTGTTAACTGACCCAGAGACCAGCTGCTGTAGCGGGGCTTTATTTCACCCCACTATCCCTTCTCTTGCAAGGTTTCCCAGGAAAACAGACCAACTAAAATCCTTGAAGAACATTGCCTCCTATGGGATTAAATAAATCAAGTGAATCTCACTGGCTCAGTGTGTGTACTAAGTAGATACTAAATGTACCTCTTCAACCTCCTCTTCAAGAAGGATGCTCAAGGTGAAGGGCATAAGGGCTTGGCCGTTTGCCTCTCTGGGTCACCTAGTTCTGGAATCTTTTGGTGCAACTGCATCTCAATTCAACTTCCTTCTCTATGGAAACCCCAATACCCCAACTCCCTAAAAGGTAATGTTATCAGGGGAATTCTCCAGTACACTTCCTACATGTCATTCTCCATCTCAGTTTCTAGGGAAGCTAATCTAAATCAGAAACCAAACCCAGAAGAACATACATCATATAACCATATTTATACAAAGCTCAAACACAGGCAAAAATAAAATACAGTGTTAGATATCAGGGCAGTGGCTTCTTTTTAAGGGCAGCAATGGCTCCAAAAGGAGATAAGAGGCTCCTGAAGAACTGGAAATGTTTTATTTTTTTTTTAAGATATTATTTATTTGACAGAGAGAAACACAGTCAGAGGGGGAACACAAGGAAGGGGAGTGAGAAAGGGAGAAGTAGGCTTCCCACCGAGCAGAGAGCCCGATGTGGGACTCGATCCCGGGTCTCCGGGATCATGACCTGAGCCAAAGGCAGTCACTTAACCAACTGAGCCACCCAGGCGCCCCTAGAATGTTTTATTTCTTACAGGGGCTAATGACATAGATATGGTCACTGAAAACTCATCAAGTTAGGAAATTATGATTGCCAGCATTTTATTTATATATTCTATACTTCAAGATAATGTTTTTTTAGGAAGTCACACTTCACAATCCTTGACAATTCAGAAATGATTTCACTTTGGAGGTACCACAAGATGATCAAGATAAATATGAATTATCACTCTTTATCCTTAAGCTCTGAATTCAACAATACATATTCAATACCAGACTTAGATACTAACCATGTACAACTGGTCAGATTTTGAACTCTGTTAACCCTGTTTTTTCATCTCTCTTATGAATGAAAATAGTACCACATGGAATTGTTGTGAATTCCTAAAGAAGATGATTCATTTAAAGAACAGAAGACTTGTGGCGCCTGGGTGGCTCAATCATTAAGTGTCTGCCTTCAGCTCAGGTCACGATCCTGGAGTCTCAGGATTGAGCCCTGCATCGGGCTCCCTGCTCAGCAGGAAGCCTGCTTCTCCCTCTCTCACTCCCCCTGCTTGTGTTCCCTCTCTGGCTGTATTTCTCTCTGTCAAACAAATACATAAAATCTTAAAAAACAAAACAAAACAAAAAAAAAAACAGAAGGCTGAGAATATAGTAAACTTTCAGTAACATATAATAATGGCTCCTTTTTATGAAGGGATTAAAATGTGTTTAAACTATTTCTAATATATGCCCTGGAAATTGCTTTTCAAAATAAAGATGAGATAGTTTGTTTCGTTTTAGCCATAAAAAAAATAGAAATTACGTGATTTAGACTACACTGAAGAGTTGTACTTGTGATGTTCAGTTTATAAATAATCATTGTTATTATGACTTCGATTTAGTCTGTTGCAGAAATTGTGATAACAGACAGACTATATTCTCTCTTAGCAAAGTGAGAGTCAGTGGCATCTTCATATTATCCAATAAACACAGGCTATAAAATTTGATTATCATATCTGAATTCTAATGTTGCCAATTACTAGCTGCAACAACCTGCACAAGTTGTTTCCCTTCTGAATCTACAGTTCTTCCTCTCTAAAGTAAAGATGAGGGGCATTTGGGTGGCTCAGTTGGTTAAGCATCTACCTTTGGCTCAGGCGTGATCTCAGAGTCCTGGGATGAAGCCGTACATCGGGCTCTTCCTGCTCAGTGTGGAGTCAGCTTCTCCCTCTGCCGCTCCATATGCTTGTGCACTCTCTTTCCTTCTCTAAGTAAGTAAAATCTTCAAAAATAAATAAAGCAAAGATGATGATGATCACTCTATGGGATTTTCTGTGATATTATATAAGGCAACATTGCACTTAGAACATTGGGTTGATTGAAATGGTTCTCATTCCTTTTCCTACTTATGGTCAAGGACATGTTTACATGATGGCTGCAGATTTTAGAGGAACAACCCTCAATAAATAATTGTCAAAAAAAGTTTAAATCAAGTACCATGTTCCACATTCATTTCATATCTATTCATTTCATATTTAAGTATAAATCCTAGTATCCAGCACAGAGACTTATAATAATATATTATTACCTAATGTTTATAATGGATGAGATAAAAATTACATGGAAGTGAAATTCATAATTTAAACCACACAGTATCATGTTCTGGACAACTTTCCCAATTAGTGTTTCACAGTATGAATTATGAAATTGATTTTTAAAAATGTGATAATGTGACAATGTTTATGAGATATAAGCTGCAAAAAATTAGTGTGTAATACTGAAATTTATTTTACCTGCATTAGAAATAAAATTTTGTAAAATAAGAAAACTTATGTGTAATAAATTAGGTTACAGATTTGTAAAGTTCATTACAATGTAATCCTATGTAACAAATATTAACAAAGGAATAACAATTCAGTATTCCAAGAGCAAACAGCAATTTTGGTTTTTTACTACAAATTTGGTTTACTTTTACTCTACTTTTGCAAAACTAAGTGTGGTGGAATGTAAATGATATGTACAGATTTTGCACTTCAGCTGACACGGGCTCAAATATAAGCTTTGTTCCATACTAGCTCTGTGTCTTAAGCTAAGTTTCTTATCTATCTGAGCCTCGGTTTCTTCATCTATAAATGGAAGTAGCACTTGCCTTCAAGGGTAGTTGTGAAAAATAGAGGCAAAGTCAGGAAAGGGCCTAATGCACTGAAAAGTAGTAGGAATGTAATAAAGGGGGCTTTTTATATCATGAGTGTTGCATCACAAATTATGTTATTGGTGAGTCCCTGAGAACTGATTTAGTTTTAGTTTTTACAGAACTTGTCAGTTCTTTCTCTTCTAATTGCTTTGAGGTTTCACAGTAAAATACACACCTGCAACCTTATGTGTTATTTTTATGCTGTTCAATAAACACATTACAGTACTTCAATGCTGGCACTAGTATCATACAAGCATTCTGGCTAGAATATATTGTATGCTTCAGGACCTAAATGTGTAGTGACAAATTAATACATCATGAAAGTCTACAAAGATGCAATGGCCTTTAAGAAAGAACAAGGCGTATGTTCACACTTCATCAAAAAAATATTGTCTATCCTGTCATTATTTATTGTCAGGTGCCCTGGCAATTGTGTCCTTTGTGGATAAATTATAATAATTTCAAATTCCATATATGAGCTAATACCAACGTCAGACTGTTAATAGGCTGCTAATTTGAGTTATGCTACCTTAGTAGGGAATATCAGAATAGACATATTTTATTAACAATAAATGCTGCATTTGCATTCATGAAATGTAAAGAACTACTTATTGATATGAGCCATTTTCTAATTCAAGTAAGAATTTTATCAGAAGACATTTGGAGAACATAGAATGTGACCTTTGAAAAAATATTAAACATGTTTGGTTAATATCTGAAACATAAAGAAATCTACAAACTACCTATATACACATACAGCTATATAATTCTAAATGCCTAAAGGTAATGCTCATTACTTAACTTTCTTTAAGATCCAATAATCTTCTAAATATTTATTTATATGTATAGAAGGTAAGAGATGCTGTTATCAGTTTTTGGAAAACCAGTATAAGATGCTATAGGAAATATGCACTAACTGCAAAGCGCATTTTGATTTGCCTGTTCTTTGATCCATCAAAAACATAATGGCATGGAGACAAGACACAGTAGATTCACAGTCAGGATGCCCTGGGTTCAAACATGAGATCAGTCACTTACTGGACCCAGGTTTCCCTTTATAAGATTCTCTTTCTCAAAACTTCAAAGGTGTAGTATGTTCTGAGAAAACTAAACTAAACACCCTGGGACTTGATTTATACTCATCAGTTAGAGGGTGAGAAGTCAAGGGTATAACTCCATTTATGACTTGTTTCAGTAATCCTATACTCATTGGAAGTTCTCAATCAATGTTTTGTTCAAGGGGTCTGCAAAATCAAAACTATTTTCATAATAATACTAAGATATAAGACATCATTTCCACTTTCCATTCTCATTTTCTCATGAGTTTACAGTGGAATTTTCCAGAGGTTCTATTATGTGACATTGTAATCCACCAAATGCAGAAAGGAACTATGAGACTCTAGCTGCATTATGTCTTAAACCAGACAGTAAATAGTATGAACAATCAATAAAATATCACTAAATATATTTTGTTCTAGAAAATATGTTTCATTTTCAAAAAAGTTATGTTAATACTGGGTGCCTGGGTGGCTCAGTCAGTTAGGCATCTGCCTTCTGCTCAGGTCATGATTTTAGAGTCCTGAGACTAAGGCCCACCATCAGGCTCCCTACTCAGTGGGGAGTCTGCCTCTCTCTCTTCCTCCACCAACACCCCTGCTCCTGCTCTCTCTCATGTGCACACACACTTTCTCTCTCTCTCTCAAAAGAATAAATAAAATTAAAAAAATAAAGATAAGTCCATTACATATTAACATAAGTTTTTTTGAAGATTTTATTTATTTATTTGAGAGAGAGAAAGAACACAGCTACAGAAGCCAGGGAAGAGGCAGATTGAGAGAGAATCTGAAGACGCCAAGCTGAGCAAAGAGCCGACTCTAGGCTCAATCTCATGACCACGAGATCATGACCTGAGCAGAAACCAAGAGTGAGACATTGAATCTACTAAACCACCCAGGCACTCCTTATTTTTATTTTTAAATGAATTAATACATTATTTAAAAGGATCTTAGCTTTAATTTCTAAAATATATAACCTACACAAGCAAGGGATCTTTCAAATTTTTAATAAATTCTGTGTAAACGGCCTTGAATACCACCTCATTGTAATGATTTAGTGAAAATAAGAGCTCTGGAGACTTCCAACTTCCACATAGGCATATGGAAAGCTGGGAAGAAATCATTCCTAAATTTAGAATAAAATGCTGGACAGGTTGAAAATTCATGAACTTTTTGTACCCAAACACCTGGCCCAATATCTAAGGAGAAATGAGAAAAGACCTGGGGAAGGGGAGCTGCAGGAAAGGGTCACAGAACTCCCCCTGGAAACTTCTTCCCAATCTCCCCTGAAGAATTAAAGCATTCATCTGTTGGGGAAAAGGCAACTAATACTCACACCCTAGGGCACTGGAAAAAAAAAACCCCAGTGGCAGCTATGGGAAGAAAACAGAAACAAATCAATGAACAACCTACTCCTGAGAAAGGGGAAAAAATACATATGCTAGGCTCAGAATTAGATGGGGAAGGGGCAGGAGTACTAAGTAAGCCACACCTTGAGTACCCAAGCATACAGTATCTGCCCAACAGTAAGAGTAAATGAAAACAACAGAAAACACTCTGTCACCACCGTGTCTTGCTGTCATACTAAAACATCTCAAGTTACATGTGAGGAAAACACTGCTCAGAGAGAAACAGAGTTGTGGGAGGATACCTTCTCTGAGTTTCAGTGCAAAAGGAAGACCTAAAGGTAAAAATGAAGCAGACTTTGAGGGGAGACCCAATCCGAGGCACGAGATGTCACTAGAGGGATTTGAAGCATATAACCCACTGAGGTTAATGACAGTGACAACATTCTTCAAAGCCAACCCAACTCCTAACTAGACTTCTTCAAACCACTGCACCAAAGAACCAGAAAAAGTAACAGCATGCTCATTTCTAAGCATAAAAACTATTTATCTCAGTCTCTACTGAATTACACCAGTGTCTAGTTTTTAACAACAACAAAAAACAAGGTACTTTGAAAAGATAAGAAAAATAATACACTCTGCAAAAACAAAGCCATCAGCAGAACTAGACTCAACTATGACACTAATGTTGTAACTATCTGACAGGAAATTTGAAATAACTATGATTAATGTATTAAAGAATCTAATGGAAAGGTAAATGCATATAAGATCAGATTGGAAAGTTCAGCAGAAAGACAGGAACAATAAGAATCAAATGAAAGTGCTTAGAATTAAAAAAAAATCCAGGAGGAGGGGCAAGACGGTGGAAAAGTAGGTGTCCCCATTTCAAAGGGTCCCCTGAAGTGTGATAAATTCCTGCAAAAACACTGTGAGTACCCATAAAATCAGCCTTAAATGTAATATTATACACTTCTGGATCTCTACAGGGAAGAAGAGCACCAGCAAAGAGGTAAAGTGGACTGGGAACACTCCAAGTGATATCCAAAGACAAAGGGCCGGGGGAGGGAGCCCAAAGAAATGACCCACTGGAAAGCAATATCCCAGCATGAAAGTGCTCTGTGCTTGGGGAGCAGCACCAAATTTCGGTCTGATTAAAAGCAGACAAAAACAGAGGGCATTAAGAGGCAACCGGGGAAAGCCGACCACGGTAG
Source organism: Spilogale gracilis (assembly GCA_004023965.1). Taxonomy (NCBI): domain Eukaryota; kingdom Metazoa; phylum Chordata; class Mammalia; order Carnivora; family Mephitidae; genus Spilogale; species Spilogale gracilis. Next base: position 17,381 of record PITA01003674.1, on the reverse strand, counting down.
GCAGGGATATAAAGCTGAGGCTGGGCCAGGGATAGAAAGTGATCCCCTTTGCCACATGAGGAAACCCCAGCGGAGAATAGCATCTTTAAAACCGCTGCTTTCTTCCGCCCCTTGGGCCAGGGGCACGCAACCCACAAGGGAGACGATTCTGCAGCCTTGAGCGCCACCTGCGGGGCCACGGGATCTCAATCCCTCCTGCGTGGGAGCGCACCACAGAGACTCTCTGGGCAGAGACAAAGTCTCACTATCCCAAATCAGTCCCGGTTTCCATGGCGTGGAAGCGAAGCGACATGCGCGGGCTTCAGGAGCCATTCTGACCAGCAGCTGTGGGTGCATGCTGCTATGAGAAGTGGCGAGATAAAGGGGAAAATACAGAGAGAGTCTGTGTGCCCTGCACCATCCAGAGGGAAGCTAGTTGAGGCCTCTCTCTGAGATGGAAGTCTGGGTGCAGACATCTTGCTCTGGCTTGACTTTCTGAAGAGCTGCAAAAAGCTGCAAAAGAACAAATCCTCCAGAGAACATAAGCCTGAAAACCTGGTTGCCCTGGAGCTCAGCCCCTAGAAAGTGGGTGGAGAGACTCTGCCCAGGTAAAAGGGATTGAAAGACAGCATGGCAGGCCCCTCCCCCAGAGGGCAAGCCAGAAGAACAAGAGGACAACACCAAAGGGTCTCCATAAAACTGTAAAAACTCCAACATCAGAGGAAAAAGAGTTAAGCTCCTGGTACTACCTCAAAAGCTGTACGCTTTATTGATACAGCTTTTCAATTTAGTTTCTTTTTAACTTTTTTCTACTTTTATTTTTTAAGTTTTCACTTTAAATTTAAAATTCATTCTCTCCGCTTTTGTTCTTTTATTTTTAACCCACTTTTTATTACAACGTGATACTTAATACAACAGTCCAAAATAACTTTTTACCTTGAAATTTTTTCAAATACATACCTGTTTTGTTGTTGTTGTTGTTGTTGTTGCTTCTTTTGTCTGTTTTTTCTGGGTTTTTTTCCCTTTTTTCTCTCTTCTTTCCTTTATCTTTTTTCTTTTAAATATACATATAGTTATAAGCTTCTAGGTAATCTTTCATTCCTATTCAATACTAGCCCAATATATAAACCAGTTTTAATCTCCCTATATCTTTAGATAGTGCACCAACAATAATAACAAGACACACCAAGGAGGATCTCAAATACTTTCCTTGCCCACAACAAGGGTTTGTACTCACCTTCCCATCCTATTCTTCTGTCAGTGTTTCTGTGTAATAGTTTTTGCCTTTGTAATATATAAATATTGGTCTTGGGGGTCATTTGGTTTGAGTTTAGCTTTTTGATCTCTTCAACTTTCTTTTACTTTTGACGGTCTTTTTCTTTACTCTGTTGTAGTTTTGTACCATATAAATCCTACCATTGGGGCCCATTCTGGCTGAGTTTTTTCTGGCTTCTTTTCTCCTTTTCCCTCTTTTTTCTTTCTTCTTCCTTTTTGGTGGTGACTTCAAATTGCTCTGAAGCCTTCCAAGAGCAACTCACCAGGATAGTGGTTGATATATTCAGCGATACATCCCCTCAACCACCCCTTGCCAAAAGGACTCAGAAAAGGAAGAGCCAACAGAAGAAAAATCCAGACACTGCAACCCCTGTAACAGAATTACTGAAAATGAACATAAACAATATGACAGAAATGAAATTCAGGGTAGCAATCATCCAAGCACTGGCTAAGTTGGAAAAGAACATTAGTGGCAAGATAGAAGCTCTAAGAACAGAAGTAAAAGCCAAACTGGCAGAAGTTAAAAAGGCTATTAATGAGATACAATCTAATTTAAATACACCAACAGCGAGGGTAGGTGAAGCTGAAGATCATATTAAGGATTTAGACAACAGATGGATTAAGAAGGAGTGACAAGAGAAGTCTTGGAACAAACAGCTAAAATCCCATGAAAATAGAATTAGGGAAATCAATGATGCCATGAAATGCTCCAATATCAGAATTATTTGAAACCCCAAAGGAGTTGAGAGAGAGAGAAGTCTAGAAGATACAGTTGAATAAATCATGGGTGAAATTTCCCCTAATCTGGGGAATGAAACAAGTGTTCATGTCCTAGAGGCAGAGAGGAAACCCCCAAAGATCAATGAGGTCAGAAAAATCTCCAGGCACATAATTGTGAAATTCATGAATCATAAAATCAAAGAATACGTCTTAAGGGCAGCTAGGGGGAAGTGATCCCTTATGTACAGAGGGAGAACCATCAGAATAATGTCAGACCTATCCATAGAAACCTGGCAAGCCAGAAAGGGCTGGCAAGGCATATTCAGGAAATTACATGGAAAAAAATATGCAACCAAGGAAAATGTACCCAGCAAGATTGACTTTCAAAATGGGAGGAGAGATAAAGAATTTCTAGGACTGCCAAGGTCAAAAGATTATGTGACCACCAAGCCAGCACTACAAGAAATAATAATTCTATAAAAGAGAAATGAACCCAAGAGTGACACAGAACAGAAATTTACAGAGGAAATCTATAGAAACATGAACTTCAGAGGCAACGTGATGTCAATAAAAATGTATCTATCAATAATCACTCTCAATGTGAATGGACTAAATGCTCCAATAAAATGGTACAGGGTTGCAGACTGGATAAAATGACAGGACCTGTCCATATGCTGTTTACAAGAGACACATTTTAAATCTAAAGACACTTCCAGATTGGAAGTGAGGGGATGGAGGACCATCTTTCATGCAAATGAAAATCAAAAGAAAGCTGGGGTAGCAATTCTCATATCAGACAAATTAGATTTTAATCTAAAGACTGTAGTCAGAGACACAGAAGGACACTACATTATTCTCAAAGGGTCTATACACCAGGAAGATCTAACGATTGTAACTATTTATGCCCCCAGCATGGGAGCAGCCAACTACATAAGCCAACTGTTAAGTAAATACAGAGTCATATTGATACAAATACATTAATTATAAGAGATCTTAACACACCACTCTCAGCAATGGACAGATCATCTAAATATAAAATCAACAAAGAAACAAGAGCTTTGAATGACACATTGGACCAGAAGGATCTCATAGATATATTCAGAACATTCCACCCTGAAACAGCACAATACTCACTCTTCTTGAGTGCACATGGAACATTCTCCAGAAGACCACATACTAGGTCACAAATAAGGGCTCAACTGATACCAATAGATTGAGATTATTCCTGCATATCATCTGACCAAAAATGCCTTGAAACTGGAACTCAAACACAACAAGAAGTTCAGAAGAAAATCAAACACTTGAAAGCTAAAGACTATCCTGTTCAAGAATCTGTGGATCAACCAGGAAGTTAAAGAAGAACTGAAACACTTCATGGAAACCAATGAGAATGAAGATACATCAACACAAAACCTATGGGATACAGCAAAGGCAGTCCTAAGGGGGAAATACATAGCCATCAAATCCTCACTCAAAAAAATTGAAAAATCCCGAATATACCAACTCTCATTACACCTTAAAGAACTGGAAAATCAACAACACATTAAACCAACCCCCCACACAAGATGGGAAATAATTAAGTTTATAGCAGATCAATGAATTAGAAACTAGAGATACAGTAGAACACATCAACAGAATTAGAAGCTGGTTCGTTAAAAGAATTAATAAGATCATAAACCATTAGCCAAACTAATCCAAAAGAAAAGGGAGAAGACCCAAATCAATAAAATTATGAATGATAGGGGAGAGATCACTTACACCAAATAGAAACAATCATCAGAAATTACTATCAACAGTTATATAACCTAGAAGATATGGATGCATTCCTGGAAACCTATAAACTTCCAAGACTGAAACAGGACGACACTGACAATCTGAATAGACCTATATCTAGTAATGAGATTGAGGCAGTGATCAAAAACCTCCCAAAAAACAAAAGCCCAGGACCTAATGGATTCCCTGGGGTATTCTACCAAACATTCAAAGAAGAACTAACACCTATTCTCCTGAAGCTGTTTCAGAAAATAGAAACAAAAGGAAAACTTCCAGACTCTTTCTATAAAGCCAGCATTACTCTAATCCAAAAAACCAGACAAAGACCCCATCAAAGAGGAGAACTTCAGACCAATATCCCTGATGAATATAGATGCCAAGATTCTTAATAAGATTCTTGCTAATAGGATCCAACAATACATTAAAGAGATTATCCACCACGGCCAGGTGGAATTTATCCCAGGGATGCAAGGGCGGTTCAACACTCGCAAAACAATCAACGTGATAGAACAAATCAATATGAGAAGAGAGAAGAACCAATGGTACTCTCAATTGATGCAGAAAAACCATTTGACAAAATACAACATCCGTACCTGATTAAAACTCTTCAAAGTATAGGGATAGAGGGAACATTCCTCAACCTCATAAAATCTATCTATGAAAAACCCACAGCGAATATCACTCTCAATGGGGAAAAACTGACAGCATTCCCTCTGAGATCAGGAACAAGACAAGGATGCCCACTCTCACCACTACTGTTCAACATACTGTTAGAAGTACTAGCAACAGCAATCAGACAACAGAAAGAAATAGAAGGTATCCATCTTGGCAAAGAAGTCAAACTCTCTCTCTTTAAAGACGATATGATACTCTATGTGGAAAACACAAAAGACTCTACCCCTAAACTACTAGAACTCATACAACAATTCAGTAATGTGGCAGGATACAAAATCAATGCACAGAAACCAGTTGCATTCTTATACACTAACAATGAAAATATAGAAAGGGAAATCAGAAAATCGATTCCGTTTACTATAGCACCAAAAACCATAAGATACCTAGGAATAAACCTAAACAAAGAAGTTAAGGATCTGTACTTGAGGAAGTATAGAACACTCCTGAAAGAAATTGAAGAAGACAAAAAAAGGTGGAAGACCATTCCATGCTCATGGATCAGAAGAATAAACATTGTTAAAATGTATATACTTCCCAGAGCAATCTATACTTTCAATGCCATCCTGAACAAAATTCCACCAACACTTTTCAAAGCATTGGAAAAAACAATCCTAAAATTTATATAGAATCAAAAAAGACCTCGAGTTGCTAAGGAATTGTTGAAGAAGAAAATCAAAGCTGGGGCATCACCTTACCTGATTTCAGGCTTTATTACAAATCTGTGATCACCAAGACAGCATGGTACTGGCACAAAAACAGACAAATAGACCAATGGAACCGAGTAGAGAGTCCAGATATGGACCCACAAATCTATGGTCAAATCATCTTCAACAAAGCAGGAAAAAATATCCAGTGGAAAAAGACAGTCTCTTCAATAAATGGTGCTGGGAATATTGGACAGCTACGTATAAAAGAATGAAACTAGACCATTCTCTTACACCATATGCAAAGATAAACTCAAAATGGATGAAAGACCTCAATGTGAGGCAGGAATCCATCAAAATCCTGGAGGAGAACATAGGCAGTAACCTCTTTGACATCGGCAAAGGAGACAAAAGCGAAAATGAACTTTTGGGACTTCATCAAAATAAAAAGCTTCTGTACAGCAAAGGAAACAGTCAACAAAACAAAGAGGCAACCCACGGAATGGGAGCGGATATTTGCAAATGACACTACAGACAAAGGGCTATAAAGATCTATAAAGAACTTCTCAAATTCAGCATCCAAAAAGAAGATGATCACATCAAAAAATGGGCAGGAGACATGAAGAGGCACTTCTCCATAGAAGATATACAAATGGCAAACAGACACATGAAAAAATGTTCATCATCACTAGCTATCAGAGAAATTCAAATCAAAACCACACTGAGATACCACCTCACACCAGTCAAAATGGCCAAAATTAACAAATCAGGAAACAACAAGTGTTGGAGAGGCTGCGGAGAAAGGGGAACCCTCCTACACTGTTGGTGGGAATGTAAGTTGGTGCAGCCGCTATGGAAAACAGTGTGGAGATTTCTTAGAAAATTAAAAATAGAGCTACCCTATGACCCTGCAATTGCACTACTGGGTATTTACCCCAATGATACAGATGTAGTAAAAAGAAGGGCCATAGGTACCCCAATGTTCATTGCAAGAATGGCCACAATCGCCAAACTGTGGAAAGAGCCGAGGTACCCTTCAACAGATGAATGGATAAAGAAGATGTGGTACATATATACAATGGAATACTATGCCTCTGTCATAAAGGATGACTATCCAGCTTTTGTAGCAACATGGACTGGATTGGAAGAGATTATGCTGAGTGAAATAAGCGAAGCAGAGAAAGTCAAGTATCATATGATTTCACTTAGTTGTGGTGCATAAGGACTAATATAGAGGACAGTAGGAGAAGGAAAGGAAATGGGAAATAGGATAATTCGGGGAGGGAAACGAAACATGAAAGACTTTAGACTCAGAAACAAACTGAGCATCTTGGAGGGAGGGGGGTGGGGTGATGGGTGAGCCTGGTGGTGGGTATTGAGGGCACGTATTGCATGGAACACTGGGGAATAAACAATGAATCTTGGAACACTGAAAAAATAAAGTAATATAATTTTTTTAAATAGAAAAATTTCCACAGTAAAACACACAAAGAATGGCGTCAACATGTTCGTTAGTAGACTCAACACAAGGAACTTGAGGATACCTCAATAGAAATTACTTAAACTAGTCTAAGACTCAAGGAACTTGAGGATACCTCAATAGAAATTACTTAAACTAGAAGTCAGAAAGAAAAGTGAGTGATGAAAAAAAGAAAAACACAACAGAATTTCCAAGATTTATGGAACAATATTAAATGGTCTAACATATATGTAACTGAAATCCCAGGATAATAGAAAGGACAGAACAAATATTTGAAGAAACAATGGCTGAAGATTTTCCAAAAGTAAAGACAGGCACCAATGACAAATTCAAGAACTTCAGAGGACATGAGGCAGGGGTATAAGAAAGAAAGAAAGAAAAATGGCCAAAAAATCTACTTAGCCATATAAAATTCAAACTGTGGAGGGGAAAAATAAAAGCAAAGAGGAAGGTGTAAACAGCTACAAAAGACAGATTATATGCAGAGAAATAAAGCAAAAAATCATATGGACTTGTGCCTAGAAGACAATGGAATGCTAAAGAAAAAAAGTGAACTCAAAATTTGAAATCCAGTGAAAATACGTGCAAAAGTTAAAAAGTAGAGATATTCTCAGACAAAGAAAACTGAGGTAATCCATTGCCAGCCAACTACCTTAGAAAAAATGGCAAAGGAAGTTCAGGCTGAAGGAATATGAAGGGAAATGGAAACTTACATCCACACAAAGAAACGAATGCTGAAAATGTCATTGAAAAAAATAAAATTTTGCCATTTGCAAAGACGTGGATGGAACTAGAAGCTATCATGCTAAGTGAAATAAGTCAACCAGTGAAAGACGATTATCATATGATCTCATATAAAACATAGAGAGGCGCCTGGCTGCTTAGTCAGAAGATGTGATGCTTGATCATGAGTTGTCAGTTTGAGACTCACAGTGCATGTAGAGACTACTCAAAAATAAATAAATAAACATTAAAAAGAAAGTAAAATTTATAACAACAATAGCACAAAAGATGAGAATAGGAGAGAATAATAAAACAAGATGAAGTCAGAGAGGGAGACATACCATAAGAGACTCTTAATCATAGAAACTAAGAGTTGCTGGAGGGTTGGGTAACAGGGTGATGGACATGATGGAGGTCACGTGGTATAATGAGCACTGGGTATTGTATAAGACTGATGTATCACTTAACTCCACCTCAGAAACTAATACACTATATGTTAACGAACTGAATTTAAAATAAGAAAAGAAAATTGAAGGTCACACACACACAGACAAAAGTATTGGGGTGCCTGGGTGGCTTAGTCTGCTAAGCCTCTGCCTTCAGCTCAAGTCATGATCATATGGTCCTGGGACTGAGTCTTGCATTAGGTGCCTTGCTCAGTGCCTGCTTCTTCCATTGCCTGCTGCTCCTCCTGCTTGTGCTTGCTCTTTCTCTCTCTCTCTCTCTCTCTCTTTCTCTCTCTCTCTCTCTCTCTGACAAATAAAATCTTAAAAAAAAAAAAGTATTCAAGGAATGTAGGATATGTGTCTATGAAGGGGGGAAAAAGAATAATTTTGTCCTGAAGTAGTTGTTTAGAGATTGTTTAAATGTTGTTCCGGAATGGGCAGCAGCTCTTTCTATTCACAAGTTCTGTCCCTGTGCTTTAATAAAATCACTTTTTGCAATCTCAAATCAATCAGTGTTGTTCCAGAATGAGAAAGGGAAAATAGAAGAAAAAATTGATATAAAAGGTTGTAAAGGCTCTGTAGAAAAATAAAGTGGGGCGCCTGGGTGGCTCAGTTGGTTAACCGGCTGCCTTCGGCTCAGGTCATGATCCTGGAGACCCGGGATCGAGCCCCACATCGGGCTCCCTGCTCAGCGGGAAGCCTGTTCTCCCTCTCTCACTCCCTCTGCTTGTGTTCCCTCTCTGGCTGTGTTTCTCTCTGTCAAATAAATAAAATATTTTTTAAAAAAAAGAAAGAAAGAAAAATAAAGCAAGAGCAAGAGAAACATCTCTCACTTGGTCAAAAAAAGAAAAAAAAAACGCTGAAAATGGAACCAATGAATAGAAAATAAAATTCTTTTCTTCCTTATTTTTAACTGATCAAAAACTTAACTGAGAGTTTAAAGCAAAATCACTAGCAACGTGTTATGTGTTTAAAGAATATGTAAAAGTAAAATGTAGAGGGGCGCCTGGCTGGCTTAGTCAGAAGTGGATGTGATGCTCGATCATGAGTTTTCAGTTTGAGACTCACAGTTTTGAGCCCATTCAAAAATAAATAAATAATCATTAAAAAGAAAGTAAAATTTATAACAACAATAGCACAAAAGATGAGAGGGAAGCACTGAGAATATATATAAGGTTCTTACATGCTGCATGAAGTGATATAAAGATTTCTAAAAGTACTCTAATTAATTAAAGAGGTATAGGGCACGTCGCAGGGCAAACACTCAAAATTAATACAAATTAACAAATAGCAAGTTTATAAGAGAAAAATGAATTATAAACAAACTCAGTTTATACAAGAAGGCAATATTTGTGGGATACAGCTAAAGCAGTATTTGAAAAAAAAGTAGAATATTAAAATAACTATATCAGAAAAAATAATGATTCTCAAGTCAGACTGGCAGTATTCAAATACAGGCCCACTTCATACTAAATAGATGTTCTTGGCAATTTGCTTAACTTCTCAGTGGATCAAATTCCTAACCCCTAACATGAAGACAACAATAATTCTTACTTCTTAGGGCTATAGTAAGAATTATAATTAGATTAGATTAGAATTATGTAGAATTCTTAGCATGATGCCTGGCATATGTTAAGTATCGAATAAATTTCAGCTAATTTTCTTGTTAATTTCCAATAATTAGTGAAATTTTTTTTAAGATTTTATTTATTTATTTGACAGAGAGAGAGATCACAAGTAGGCAGAGAGAGAGAGAGGAGAAAGCAGGCTCCCTGCTGAGCAGAGAGCCCGTCATGGGCCTTGATCCCAGGACCCTGAGACCATGACCTGAGCCGAAGGCAGAGGCTTTAACCCACTGAGCCACCCAGGCGCCCAATTAGTGAATATTTTTGTAGCAACTAGAGGTAAGGATGACAATCCATCCTTACCCTCAAGAACCTCATAGTCTAGTGGGGATTTACAAAATTACTACTCAACCAAAAATGGAAACCACGGAGAAACGCTACTTGTACCAGACTAGGAGAATTAAATAAGTTTCTCAGATACAATAGGCCTCTCATTAAGATTTAAAGAATTAGTAGTTAACCTAAGTTAAAGGAAACATCCAGGGAGAGAATGGTTTGCGGAAAGCAGGAAGCTGTGAGACCACATGCGAACTGTAAGGCTATTATTTCCAATACAAGAGCATAGTTTTCCAAAGCCAGAAGGCAGATGGGTATGTAGGCAGGAACAAGAGATCCAAAGACGTCCCTTGTCATTCCAAGAATGCCCGGGAATGAGTTCACGTGGAGGTTACACATGAGAAGATGCACGCTTCTGGCTTAAACAAGTAGGTACAGGGAGGTAGGAATCATCTTGGTGGATAATAAAAACAGTGGAATAAGATGTGCAGTTTTGCAAGAGATTTGCTTGGTTTGAGGCACTACTAAGGGACCCAGAAAGTAATTGTCTAGTGTCTATCTCTAATCATGAAACGTGAAGCAGAAATAAGAATTTGAGACGTAACAGTGTACAGTAATAACTAAAGTCTTAACCATGAACGAGGCTTTCCAAGGGAGAAGAACTTACCTAAGGATAAAGCCAATGAGGTAACCCAAAGCTCTGGGACCTGCTGGGGGCAACCGAGGTGGTAAGAAGAGGGAATTATAAATAGATACTAAAGACAAAGTGGGAACTTGACTAGGTATTGATGATATTTGAGAATTTGGATCAGAAAGTTTCCTTTCAAACTCTAATAATATTTCTTCATAAATAGTGAGCTCTATACGATGCTGTATTAACTTCCCAGGTCTGCTGCAAGCTAACCATAAGTAAATGGTTTAAAACAAAAAGAATTTATTCTCACAATTCTGAAGGCCGGGCAGGTGTCTAAAGGGCCACATTCCTTTCAGAGGTTCGAAGAGAGGACCCATTCCTGGCCCTTCCAGCTTCTACGGATGGATTGTCAACATTCGTCAACTTATTGCTGCATCTATCCCTGCTCTGTCTTCATATCACCTTTCCTCTCCTAAGTATCTATTACAACATTTCCTTTGCCTCCCTCCTATAAGGATATATGTGACTGTGGGATTTTTTTTTTTTTTTTTAGTTCACATAATCTAGGATAAACTCCTCTCAGATCACCAACTTGGTTACATCTTTGCATTATAATGTCACGTTCACTCTTCTGCCATAGTACATGATATTGACAGGCACTAGGATTAGCATATAGACTCACATTTTCAGAGACCACTATTCTCATTACTTCAAGCACTTTGTCAAAACTTTAAAATAATAAAAATCACTGTTAGAAAGGTCTGAGGGAGGGGCGCCTAGGTGGCTCAGATGGTTGAGCATCTGCCCTTGGCTCAGGACATGACCTGCAGGTCCTGGAATGGAGCCCTACATCCAACTCCCTGCTCAGCGGGGAGTCAACTTCTCCCTCTGTCTCCCTCTTGCTCATGCTCTCTCACTCTCTCTTCCTCTCTCTCAGATGAATAAAACATTTTTTAAAAAATAAAGAAAAAATAAAGGTCTGAAGGAAAGGGTATTCATACACTGTTGACAAAGTTAAAGTGGTATGATCTCTTTGGAGGGCAATTCAGCAAGGCCAAGAAAAAGTCTTTAAAAATGTACATATTGCCTTTAATTTAGTAATTACAACTTTAGAAGTCTATCCCAAGAAGATAGTTGATCATACATGAACACACAAGTGTGTTCAACAAAATCTTAATATTTGAAAAGAAAAGCTGGATCTAGCTTAAAATGCCCAACAATAGCGGGGTGCCTGGGTGGCTCAGTTGGTTAAGCGACTGCTCTCGGCTCAGGTCATGATCCTGGAGACCCAGGATCAAGCCCCACATCAGGCTTCCTGCTCAGCGGGAAGACTGCTTCTCTCTCTCTCAGTCCCTTTGCTTGTGTTCCCTCTCTAGCTGTGTTTCTCTCTGTCAAATAAATAAATAAAATCTTTAAAAAAATAAAATGCCCAACAATAGAGGTTATAATGGGCTTTAAATTATATTTTTATATATGTGTGTAAACATATAGACATATATACATGTATACTGATACACACACACATATAATGTATTTAATACAAACATTCATATATCGGATTCATACAATGATGCCATGTGTAGCCATTAAAATTGGTAATATAATTCCATGTTTATAGTATGTAAAAGGACTCAGATTATCATCAAATTAAAAAATTATAAAACAGTATATATACTAGGATCACATTTTAGTATAAAGGTACATCTAAAAGAATCCAGATGAGGGGTGACTGGCTGGCTCAGTAGGCAGAGCATGTGGCTTGATCTCAGGGTTGTGAGTTCAAGTTTCACACTGGGCATAAAGATTACTTGAAAATAAAATCTTTTAGGGGTACCTGGGTGGCTCAGTCAGTTAAGCATGTGACTCTTGACTTTGGCTCAGGTCATGATCCTACAGTGATGAGATGGATCCCTGTGTCAGTCCCTATGCTTGTGGAGCCTGCATAATATTCTCTCTCCTTCTTCCTCTGCCCTCCCCCTGCCCATGCATCCTCTCTCCTCTATAAAAAATAAATAAGTAAATAAAATATTTTCAAAATAAATAAATAAAATTAAAAAAATAAAAGAATCTGGATGAGTTGGTCATATACAATATTAGTAAGATCAATGCAATTTTATTAATTTTTATATATAATTTTGAATTTTTTTCTTCAATGAGCTTATATTTACAGTATTTTTAAACCACTAAATGTGAATTTATTTGTTAGACATGTATTAACTGTTCTTCAAAAGTATATAATTCTTCTTAAACATCCAGATATTGCAGTGTAATTTAGCCATAAATTATCTTCTGATAGATAAAAAAGAAAACTATATGGGTATATTTAAAACCAAATACCTGTTTTCTAAATACTACAAAGTCCAAATATCAAAACAATTTGAATCACTATGTAAAAATACTAATATTATCTCCTTGTGTCATAACAAGTAAGAGGTAAAGCTTTTACTTCTGAGTATAATAAATATTCCTTATTTAAGAAAAAGCTAGCCTATAGCTGTAAATATGCTCTACAAGCCATTTAAAAGCCAATTATGTATGTGTTCCTGATAAATGAGACTGTGAATGAATTACATCTATAAACTTAAATCATACACATAAATTATGAAACTTAATTGTTTCTGGAAGAGGCTCTAATCTTATTAAGTGTCATGATTATTGATATGGTTACCCACAAAATACATTTTTCAAGATTTAATTTGATTTATATTTAACTCATAATAGAATGATCTTTTATATACTACTAGTACAGAGTATATTTTATAGCTCAAACTTAAAAAATATCATGAAATTGCTCTTTTGCTATCATTAAATGTGATCCACCAATTCTTCCAAAACCAATAAATATTCACTTCCACTGGTATTTGCTTCCTCATCTGGAAAGTGTATTAATCAAAAAAATGTCCTCTTAAGGCTTTATGGAGAACTTTATGCAGCTTTCGATAAAATGAATAATGGAAATTGTGCAATGTTGACTAGTAGAACATTTGCTTTGATACTAAGGTAAGAAGGAGTGTACAGTTCATTTAACAACTGAAAATGATTAGATTGTTCTTTTTTTTTTAATTCACTCTAGGACTATGTTTGCCTACTACATGCAAAGCATTTCACATCAAGCTGTAAGAATGGTTACCCTAAATTGTTACTATAGCTTGGAATTCTCAACCTTCTACAACAAACTATAGTAAACAATTCAACTTTGTTCACATAAATTACCTAAGAGGAAATTTTTCCAAATTCATATTTCATCACTATAAGTTGCTAGATAATTCTAAGGTCTGATAGAAAATTTGGGTAGAAATGTTCATTCACATCTCTGTTAGTCATTGAGAGAAATCAGTGCTTCTTAAATGAGCCTGTTCTAACACAAAAGCTAATCATGAAATATCTGTTTCAATTGTGTCAGTTCATAGGACTCTTAAACGGTTTTTCACCCCAGAACAACAGCCATAGATATCCTGGGAAGGGTAATATACCACAGGCCCCTGAGGTGTAAGACAGTACCAAGTGGGAGGGGGCCAGAAGAGGTCTTATCAATGCCTAAAGAAGAGAGCAGAGACTTTGAAGCCATTCGAATTTACTAAGCACTTGAGGGAGATTGGTAAAGAGTCTTATTAGAAGGATGCAGTAAGGTTCATGTAGGTTGGAAGGGTACCTGAACAAACTTCTCTCTAATTTTACTTGATTCCAGAAAAACAACAGAGTCAACAGCATGCAGGGTGCTATATACCAGAAGCCCAAAATCTTCATTCCAGTTTGGAGAATGCTTAAAATGTTAATGAACATTTGCTAGAATCCATCTCTTCTGTTTCTGTTTATTATACCATCTTCCCAATTTTAGTATTTCCAAATTTTTAATATAAATTTAAATTCATGTACATTTCATATGAAGATAATACCAGATGACCATAGTCATTGAGATAAAGTGACCTTTAATAATTTCAAGGATAAAATTAGTCATTTACACTGCATTCTTTTAAAATTAGTTTTTCTCTAAAGCCATCTGGGAACGCCTTCAAACAGTGACCAAATATTGAGCATACTGTTCTCTGTGAGATTCTGATTCAATTCACTGCATATCTGAAAGTGCAAAGTTATTAATCACAAATTGGAAAAAAGAAAAAGAAAGCAGCAGTTTTGCTTAAGTATTTATTTCTTGGAAGACTTTTCCTTTTCTTTTTTCTTTCCTTCCTTTTTATTTTTGGAAAGAAAGTGAAATATAAGAGCTGGTGAAATTGATGACAAAATATTCACCTTATTCTCCATTTACTTTCCCCAAATCAATTTATTGGTAGATTACCCTAGCAGCATGGATTTAACATTTACTGCTATTGTTTATTCTACTGGAAAAAACTTCTTTTAAATCTAAAATACAGTTATGTCCATCTACTCATTCACTCCCATTCATTTGTAATGCCTAATACATAGCAAACTCTGTGCAAGTGTCCAGGGAAATGAAACATGACTACATATTCTTCAGCGCGTGTTGTATTTAATTTTGGTGTTACTTCTTCAAGCTCAAAATCTAGGAAACTCTTTCAAAACCAGCATAAGTATTAAATTTAAAAAAATAAATGGTTTCACAAATCATTACTACAAGCGTTAGCAACACAGTTAACTCATATTTGAGCATAATAATACACTGTATGCTGTTTTTGAAATCCAACTGTAAAACTGATTGTTTAATATTTGGCTACAAGTACTGAAGCTGGACTCCAGTGACTACTCATGTTCATGCTCTTAATTTGAGCCAGATTTGAGCTCAGGCATCGTCTGTCCCACTGCCAAGGTTAAGGTGAAAGAGGGTGTCAGCTCTGCTTCCTAGGGAGGGACTGGCTCGATGGTACAGCAGCTAAGACAGGGCATACTTAACAGAACCTTGCAAATAGAATTGAACCTGTGCCAAGGAGGCTTACCTATTTACTTCAGTACTCCTGAAACAAATAATACATTATATGTTAATTTTAAAAATGTAGCTATTAGAGAATGATTTAAAAAAAAAGACACAAAGTATAGTCAATTCTCTAAACACTCTTTTCAGGCATGCAGTAACTCCCCCCAGTATTTTTCAACCATCACATGCTTCTTCATTCATGCATTCAAACATTACTGAACATCCACTACAAGACTAGGCATTATGCCAGATGCTAAACACACTGTCATGACCAAGGTAGGCATGATCATTGCCTTCATGTAATCTAAACAGTAAGATTCACCAAGGAGAGGTTGAAAGGCAAAGGGACAACCCTACTCCTTTCCTCTCTGCCTCTGCAAGCCCCCAATATCATCACATTATAATGGTTTGATAGTTACTTCCATAAAGTCTTCCACTAATTTTTCTCCCTGATGAGTGTGGTTTTACCAGTTTTTTTCTGACATGATAATAAATTCCTTAAGGGCAGGAACTGTACATCACAGAAATTTTTATGACCTCCTGTAACACCCAATTGCCTAGTTGTTCCCATTGACTCATTTTTTTCCTACAAAACGGACAAGAATGTATTATCTTCCAGGGAAAGGCAATAGCAAAGGGAAGTTATAGCACCCGTCCTGAACCCTGAAACACATATACGGTAAAACTTCTCAATGGATCGGGGCACCAGTATGGTGGCTGGGTTAGTCATGTAACAGTACAACTGACATTCCACATGCATATCAACTGCTGATCACTTCTGGTCCCCCTACCACCCTAACTGTAGAAGTAGATGTCCTCTCCTTAAAAATCTCTCCCTCAATGGTCTTGATATATCATTTGAAAGTCCTTTCCCATTCATGCCTTTGAGTTAAAGTCCACAAAAGCTCTTTCTTTGTAAATATAAATATTGGTTGTGAATGCTTTTGCTCTTGAATTCTTGTACTACTTTCTGCCAATACTTAGAACAAGAAACAGATCTATTTATTTTTTAAAAAACCCTATCTTGGGGGGCACGTGGGTGGGTGCTCAGTTGGTTAGGAGTCCAACTTGTGATTTTGACTCAGGTTGTGATCTCGGTGTTGTGGACTGAACCCGATGTAGGGCTCAACCGGGGAATCTTCTGGAAATTCCCTCCTGAGAGAAGGAAGAAGAGGGCAGAGAATGTGAAGCCATTCAAATTTACTATGCACTTTGGGGAGGTTGGCAAAGAGACCTGTTAGAAGGATGCAGTAAGGTTCATGTAGGTTGGAAGGGTACCTAAGCAAAGTATTACCTAATTTTACTTGATTCCAGAAAAACAACTGAGTCAGCAACATGCAAGGTGCCACATCCCAGAAGCCCCAAATTCTCATTCCCTCTGTCCTTCCCCCCTAAAATTAATTTTAAGAATTTTTAAAAGCATCTTGGGATACCTGGTTGGCTCAGTCAGTGGAGGATGTAACTCTTGATTTAAGGATTGTGAGTTCAAGCACCATGTTGGGTACAGAGATTACTTAAAAATAAAATCTTAAAAAATACTAATAGTAAAAAAAAAATTAAATACCCATCCTATTCTGGAAGGATTTAGAGAGGATGAAACATGTACACTGATAAGAAAGTGGAAACTAGTGATGAAGCATGCTAGAGCCAGACTTCTTGTGTCTACATTCTCTGTGGGTTGCCAAAGTTACTTCCTCTGTAACCACGGACAATTCTGTGACTCAGTTTCCACATTTATAAAATGAAGACAGCATTACTACTATATTACACATGGCAAGAATTAAAGGATAATACACATAGCATACTTAGCAAAGTACCATCTTCCCAGGCCAAGATAAGATCTCAATATTTTCTAGATAATATTAAATTATTATGTTTTCCCCTTAGATATATGCAAATCCACTCAGTTCTGAAATCATGTAAAATCAACAAAATGTAATTCAAGAATACTGAGTAGTGCTAATCAGAAAGGAAACACATTGCTATGAACGAGGAAATATATTAGGTTAAGTTAAAATATATGAAACTGGTGGGGTTGGGGTGCCTGGGTGGCTCAGTGGGTTAAAGCCTCTGCCTTCAGCTCAGGTCATGATCTCAGGGTCCTGGGACTGAGGCCCACATCAGGCTCTCTGCTCAGCAGGGAGCCTGCTTCCTCCTCTCTGCCTGCCTCTCTGCCTACTTGTGATCTCTCTCTGTCAAATAAATAAATAAAAACTTAAAAAAAAAAAAAGAAAAGAAAT